>JAESVK010000285.1:1711475-1733304 GCA_017140935.1 Hamamelis virginiana | reverse complement strand
ATGTTATAGGCATCGTGTAATAGACAACTTCAGTATAAAAAATAAAAATCAATGCTTCAATCCTTCATTCATTCTGTGCTTTTAAACACAGCATTAAATACTCGCATAATATTTTTGGAAGCAAAAAAAAAAAAGTGTTTTTGGACTCACAATTTGGTTCATCAGGGGGGTAATTGTGATAATTTTCAGCTTGAAGGATCTGCTTGAGATGTTTCCAGTGCCTACCCCTTGCCTGTCCTTTTGGGTACTTCTCATACATCTGAATCCTCTTGAAACTCAGGTGCGTCGGCAATACTATCTCTGCTTCTATCACCTCTCGTTCCATCCGCAAAAACCCTAACGAGACAGACGAGAGAGAGAGAGAGAGAGAGAGAGAGAGAGAGAGAGAGTATCTAAGCGAGCAGCTGTCCTTGGCAGCGAAGATGGTTGGTGGCAGACGGCCAGTGTATTCCTTAGCGCGCCGGAACGAGAGAGAGGTGGGGTTTACTTCTGTTTGGTGAGTGGTGACTTTCCGCCGTTCCGGACAGTGGATGTATTTCGGGTTTTAATTTGGGTGGGGGAGTCGGGCATAATCCTGAAGACCTCCATCCAACGGCGAGGAAATGTTCATACTGATATAGTAGCAACATGCATATACACAAGCTGTGTATGCATTAAGCTAATAAATAATTATGGGATACATATTTTTAAAAATTCACTGTTAGATTAAATATTTTATTATTCATGTCATATAAGCCAAAAATTACGGTGATCCAAAGTCAAAATCTCAAAATAAAGATTCTGAAAATCTGCAACCACTTTCTCAGTGGCATTTCTGAAAAACCAACCGTTCGATTACTATGATTTTTGGCCTACATGTATAAATATAATATCTAATCCAACAGTCAATTTTTCAAAATATATATCCCATTGGCAAGATCATTTCTATATATATCTAGGCATATGAAAATGATCCTCATATGCTAACTTTTAGCATATAAGGTACCCTCTACCTCTTCCAATAATTTGGAGAAATCTCCGCCAACTCCCATCATAACAAACTAAATCAAAGTTCTTAGATTCAATTGTGAGAATCTTGTGCACGGGTCTTATCGTCGATCATATCTTCAATCTTCAAAAGTTTTGGGCCATTACAATGTAGATCAGAGGGCTTTTAAAGTTTCGAACATAGCAGTAATTCACAATACTAATACAAACCCTTTATCACACACTTCTTGTACAAAATGTGATTCAGACATTCACAAAATGTGGTTCTGCAGAATAGACTTTTTCTAGGGCCTTAATATTATTCTTAATAAAGCAAGGATGAATTAAAAAAAAAAATATGAAGTAATTCTTAAAGGAAGTTGATAAAATTGACAAGATTAATTGAATTAAACTTCATCCAGCTTTGGATGTTCTTGCTACAGGTGGTAGAGCAACAGAATCAAGGTTTCCAGGATAAGGAGTCCACAAGCCTAATCCTCCTCTATTCTCTTTCAAACCACTACTATTTTTCTTAAACTCATCCAAAGATTTCACCCACTCTACAACAGAAGAATGCTCTCGAGTGTGTGGATGCAACACAAACAGCGAGTTGTACTCACAGTTTGGAAACATAAAGAACTCGAAAAACCCTCCTAACCTGTACACCTCCTAACCTGTACACCGCATAGCCAAAACTCAGCTGGTCTCTCGGCGTGAAAAGGTTGACCTCATTGAACCACAGGCAGCTAAACAAGTTATTCAGTGCAGTATGTTCACGTATGATAATGGCTCCCTCTGGTACATCTGCATTTTATAAATTTGTGTCAACAATACAAAAAAAAAAAACCAAATGCATTACTGAGATTATAGCAGTAATTATGTCTGCAGCCTTACTCGGCATCACAATGGAACAACACAAAAAGATGGAAGGCATCGTTCTATGAGCCCCGTCAACACCTTTCAGCAGAAATTTAAACCCGGCAATATAACCATGACATTCGATGACAACTTTTTTTTCTTAGTTTTCTTACTTTCCAAAGACTGTAATAGGAGGAAGAATATGGAGCAATCAAAGCAATTTTATTTCTATTGAGTAAATGAATGTCTCCATTATTTATGTGTCATTAGGGGATCTTGCAAAGGAATGGCACCAGTAAATTGAGGTTTAGCTCCTGTGGTTTCCAACTACAGTTTGCTTGGCAGCAAAACAAAATCAATAATTAAAGACAACTTCTTGCTGCAACCTAAAATGGGAGGTCCTATATTAGTCCCCAAGGCTGAGAGATGATTATCCTTTCCTTCTTTCCCTAAAGAATGCTTACTTTATGTCTGCTCTTTGCTTAAAAACAAAAACAGAGGAACCGAAGTATAGAACCAAAATATGTTCAGGAGTTAGTTTCTTACCGCTAATGGTCTTTTTCTTTGGACTCCACAACTCCATTCCCTCATAACGGTATATTTTCATGTGGAGGTCAATTAGAGGTCGGGCATATCGTTTCCTCCGCTTGATTGCATCAGCCTCCTCATATATACTGTGATGATGCTTGTGCTGAGCTATTGCAAAGGTATGCTTCCCACGCCATAAGTATCTGCAAATCACATACAAAACCAACCCACCAAAATATAAAAATATACAAATCTGTTACTACTGTTTCGCGATCAAGATCATTTAGAGAAAAGGACATATGTAGGGTAATAATGAGGACTCAATGGGTCTTGATCAGGATGGCTTTTGGTCACATGTTAATTTAAACGGCTGAACTGTGAGGGAACATCCAGCATTAGTAGATTAAAAGCATTGCTTTGTCCCTCATCCAGTTAGGTGGATAAATTTGATTCTGAATTCTGATACTTCTCAAAATTATGCCAACGGAATGACAATCCAGCATATACCACCACTAAACCGTTTGTATAATTCTTTATGCCATCAATTCAGCAAGTACTTTAGGTTTATCTTATGCTCCATTTGATTACTAGGAGGCAGGAAAAGAAAAGAATCAAAATTTTTAGTCCCAAATTTTTCATTATTCGGAATAGAAAAAACAAAAACCTCCACTCTATTGAGAGTTGAGACTACCACAACAGTTTGACTTAGTTGAGGTGAGATTACTATTTCATTGAAACTAGCTCATAAAACAAACTATTCAAAATTCAATTTTCTTTCCTTTTCCTCAATTTTCTTATCAACCAAACGGTTAATTAAAGCTCTATTTAGAAAAATAGAAAATAAGATGTAGTTTTCTCAATAAAGCTTAATCATGTAAGACGATACCTTTCTAGAATAAGCAATGGATCAACTATTAACTCCATTTTACCATCAATCCAGATGCTGTACTGTGCTTGAGGAAACAACCTGTGGGTTAAAATCTTGGGAACCTTCCCATTCCTTCTGGTTTCATCATAAGGCAGATGTTTCAGTAGAACAAGACGCCAAATACCAACCCATTGTCCCCGTCATTGTCTTTTCTGACAGTAACATTTTTCTTTATGAAATGGAGAGATGTTTCGTCCACCACCATGAGAAAACAGAAGAGCTTTCGAGAACGGAGGTTTAGATTTGTAGGCTGATGAGGCGCATCATAACCATCAAATGCAACCACAAATCTACACTTCCTCACATATTTTATGTCTTCTGGAGCCATTTCTGCACCACCATTTCGCATAAAACCACAGTACACCTGAAGGGATGAACGCATAATGAACAATTACAAACTAATCCAAATTCAGGGGAGTGGACAACAATGACAAAACATTTCAAGTATTAACATCTTCTTTTTTTTCTTTTCAATGAATAAATATAACATGCAATACTGAACTGCGATGACTGTACATATATTTATTTTAACCTTCATGGTTGAATTTAATTTAAAACTCTGCTCTCTTTGCAACCAGCTTTCATGTCCTCCAAACAGTAGGGATGACTGCGATCCATCATTCACAGGCTCGTCCTCCATAATATAGGATAGACTTTTAACAAATTTGCCAGGAGTTCTTCTCTTTGGAATTACTATTGCATTTGGGTCATTGGCGAGGGGAATTGGACAACCTAATGCATATCAGCAAAATCGATATCTATTATCATAACTATAGAGTCAATACCTCATAGGATAGATACTGTTGTACTTCATAAAAGATATATAGTAGTAATCGTACGGTGTTGTGGTTTTGGTACAAGTCCCATTGTGTCTAACATGATGAATACCTTGCTGTCTCTATTACAAATAGCTGCACATCAAGAAGAAAACCATCAAATTATTTCAACCCATTAAGAAAAGAAAAGGAAATTTTGAACAAGCAAATTTGAATCATACAGGATCTTTTCAGTAAATATACATAACCTGTTTTTATAGTGTTTATGTTACTAATTAGCAAAGTAATTGTAAATCCTGCAATCAATTACTGAATTATTCACAAAATTCCCAAACATTAAGAATAATTCCAGAATGACTATTTCTTCCTATAATTTTTACAATATTTTTCTGTTTTTCTGATCAGTTTCCTGAATTCTAATTTTTATTTTAGTATGCTTCTAACCATTTGGTTTAAACTGATTAAGTTGGAATAAAAGACATGCATTTGGTGGAAAATTAACTATTCAACGCAACTACATCCTTTGTTGACCCAGATGTTCATGGCCAAATTGATAGGCCACTGCTCGAATTTAGCTACTTCATATTGGAATATCATTAGAGATAATGAACGTGAAAAACTTAACTAAAGAAAAGTAGTAATTGCAAGGAAAGTAACAAAGGGGGAAGGAACAAACATGAAAAATCTAACTAAAAGTCATAAAATCAGATATCAGTCAATACATGGCAAGCAGATATCAGTCAATACATGGCATCATCAGTTCTAGCAGAATCATCTCTCAGATGCAAAGAGTTTCTCCAATCCTCCATTCGGTTGCTAAGAAAATGTAGGAAAATAAGAAGAAATTAAGTTTTCTAATCTCCCCCCCATCCTCCAACCCAATTTTTAGAACCCCAAGAAACCAAAACCTTCACTCAACCAAAAATGATACAACTATTTGGCTTGGCTGGGTTAAGCAATTTATTTACTGGAAACCAATCAGCACAAACTAATTCTATATTGTCTTCTTTTCTTCCATTTTCTTAACAACAAAAAGGAGGGCAGATAATTATAAATTGGAACAAATCAATCGTGAACCTAAACAAACAATCAAATATTCAAAGAAAGATGGATTTTTGCAATAAAAGTCAGATAACTAATTCCCAAATACCTGAAAAGAAAGCGAGAGAAGATTGGCAAGACCAAATATGAAATAATAATACAATAAGGATAAGAAGCATCCACAAAATGCCTGCAACAAGAACCAAACGAATAAAGCCCCTCTTCCAAACAATTTTCATCGGATAATCTTGGAGCAACCTCTCTGGAAAAATGTAACCCCCTTCAAAATCTGCATACACCACACCACGTTATACAACACCAAGCAATCTAAAACCCCAAACCAATATAGAGAATACATATATATATATATATATATATATAGAGAGAGAGAGAGAGAGAGATGCTAATATAAGGTGCACCTGACGCAAGTTACCTCTATTGGGGCGCTTGCAGAACCTATTTTGCAAAACCCGTTGGATTAGATTCTCCTCTTATGAATGTTATGTCTACAAAAAAAAAAAACACAGTGATCCAATGGTTGGTTTTTGAAAAATGTCAGAATGAAAAACTTCGACTTTTTTGTTCTTCAGAATGTCACCATTTTTTCACAGTTGATTTTTCAAAAACCTACTGTTGGATCAGCGTGATTTTTTGCAAACATGACATTCATAAGAGGGGAATCTAATCCAACGGTCAGTTTTTCAAACTATGTTCTGCCACTGCCCCAACCAAAGTCACATAACGCAACTTTGTGTCAAGTGCACCTTATATTAGCATCTTTGTATATATATATGTAGTATTTGATTACCCTTAGTTTGCTGGTTCAGATAGTTCCGGTCTCCTCTACGGTTTAGCCGTAAAGATACAGACCGTTGGACTTCTTTGCTCTCCATTACTCACTTTCTAGAAATTCTCATCATTACGGCAAAAACAATCAACAAATTCTACAAAACAAAAGAACAAATAATGATGATTATTCAATACAAGATGTATCCGGTGTCAATGTTTCTTTGTGTGTGTGTGTGTGTGTGTGTGTGTGTGTGTATATAATTGCTACAGAACAGCACAAAGATCTAAGAACTTTTGCGTGGAAAGTGGCAACCTCCAAGAGCTTGAGGTGACCATCATGTAAAGGATTAAAAAGAACCAGATAATATTATCTTTCTTTCAGCTTTTGAATTATAAGGATATGCAAAACAGTTCCATGAAAATAAATAATAAAGACAATAAACTAAATTGTGCCCATGTAATTTTGATCAGTCCAACCCAAAAAGAAACCCATACCACTGAAAAATGGATAAACCTTAAAGCATATTTGCCCATTTATAAGTTGCTCTAGTTCTTGATCTTCATTGAACTGCTTTTCAGTTTTCATATTCTTCGGACACTTCAGATTTGTTCAACTCTGAAACAAGTGTTGCAATCCCTACTACACCTATTCGTAAACATCCAATCCATACTACGCCTAGATATACCCATTTCCCACCAGAACAAGAACAAAAATATGATATACCGATTTCCCACCTACTCGTAAACATCCAGTCCCTACTACACCTTGATCTGGGTATATTCCTGCAGATAAAACATCGTTAAGATGAAGAAAAGCTAGCCTTAAATATTAAGGCCCATTTGCATTAGGGCCCGTTTGGTTCGTGAAAACATTTTCTATTTTCATTTTCCATGAAAATTTTCTGAAAATGAAAATCATTTCAGTTTCTAAAATTTTAAAAATGTGTTTGGTTTATGATAATGAAAATTGTTTTCAAAAAATGAAAATATTGAAAATGCATTTGGTAAAGCTGTTCTCTCTATATATTTTTTTCTTTAAAAATTGTGATCTTTAGGCATGTCATTAAGTAAAATCATGGTCTTTAATTCACAAAAGATCACAGTTTGTTTTTTTTAGAGCTACCTGAGGTCATGAACCCAGTCATTCTATGCTTAGGCATCCACGTTTAATAATCTAAACTTTGATCTCATCTATTGAAATTGTGTAATTACTAACAGATATAATAAAATTTTAAACGGATCCAGAAAAGACATATTTATAAAAAATTTCTTTACTCTGACAGGTTCACATTTTGCATGGCTTTAGTTTCTGTGGGCAGGGTGTAGGGGATATGACAACAAATCAACTTTTGTTAATTAGATTTGCCTAACTAAATGTGTTCGTCTGATGAGATTTTCCAATCCGTATAAAAATCAAGTGTTAATAACTACATAATTTATTCACATTTGGTTTATTGGTTAGAGCATGTGCCTTGGCTATCTTGCTTAGCAGCATATAGAGGACAAGATAGCCAAGATCTTTTGCTATAGTGACTCAGGCAAAACATCAAACACCTTGAGTCCAAACAGTAAAAATCCATAACATAATCATATACCGCCAACCAAACACCCCCCCCCCCCCCCCCCACCCCCCACAAAAAAAAAAAAAAAAACACCATCAACTATGAACAATGCTACAGCTATGACAATGCTCATTTCAGCATTGCACATTTCGGCACTGCAGCAAATCTACAAACCTCCCAAACCAAGAAATCTCATTTATGAACTAATCCATTACGATTAACAAAAAATAATAATATAAATAAACACGCTACAACTAACCCAGAAATCATAAAACAAAAGGAAGAAAAAAAAATTGGTGTCAAACAAAAAAAAAAAAAATTCAAGAACATTTCACATTTGTGGGAAAAAAAAAAAAATCCTTACAGAAATGCGCAACTAGACAGAGAGTGCTTCCACCAGAAAGAGACCGAGAGGGAGAGATTGACAGAGAAGAGCGCTTCGACTTGCGAGGAGACAAACGGAAAGCGGCTTGGAGACACTGCTCGAGCTCGGCTTCAATGGCGGATGTTCAGATAATGAAGAAAGAAAATTAAGGGAGAGCATCTTGGGTGAAAGAGAGAGATCCATTTCTGTGAATCAACCCATTTATGTTTTGTCCGACAAAACTCTCCGTCAAATTTAATTCCTTTCCGCGCAGAAAACAGATTTTATGAAATTTTGTTTTCATTTTTCAGAAAACGGGTGGGGGGTGGGGTGGTTATGAGTTTTTTTTTTTCCTAAAATCACTTTTTCTGAAATTTTTGTTTTCATTTTTCAGAAAACTGGGGATTGTTTGGTTCATGAGTTTTTTCTTAAAATTACTTGTGGAGTTTGAAATTCCACTTTATCTAAGAGATAAAATGATAATGACTTATAAACAACTTGAGAGATAATAAAATTGTTAGCAAATTTTTTATACTAAAAATGATTGTTGCAAAGGTTAGGGCCTCTAACTTTTGCCACAACAATCGGTTCTAGAAGAAAATTTTTGATACGTAAAATTATGATTTTAACATGATTCTAAAAAAAAAGTGAAAAGACAGTTCTTTAAAAGTGATTTTAGAGAGAGATAATGCAAATAAGGCTTAAGTAGATTAGATTCAACCCATATGACCATCACTTTTTTTTTTTTTTTCCACAATAAATATCAACCAAGAATCCTAAAACTAATAAATGAGTATTGATGCACTCAGGGCCGGCCCTGAGATTTGGGGGGCCCTAAGCGAATTTCTAAGGTGGGGCCCTATTACATAATGATACAAAAAAATTTGTATAAAATATTTAACTACCAATTGTTATTCTTGTATTTGCTATTACACACAAAGTTTGATGGCACATATCATTACTATAATCAAACCTAAAATAAGAAAGAAATTAAAAATCAATTAACTTCTCTAAAATAAATTCATACTACCACCATATATAGTAATTAGTAAGCATATAATCCTAAAATCGAAACCCTAAATCAAAATCTTATTCCCAATCTCACAACAAAGAACAATAATAAATTTATATTACAATACAAAGTAAGTTTAAAGTTGTAAATCAAAATCTTAAATAAAAAATTTCAATCTCATAATAAATAAATAAAAATAATAAATTGAAAAAAATAGAGAGAAAAATAAAAAATGAATGGTTGCTTACTTGCTTGGGGTGAGTGAGAGAGAAATTATTTCTTTGGCCAAAAATAATAATAATAAACTGAAATCTCCATGATTAATCAAGTACATACAATATATAATTCAGAAATTATTGTTTCAAAAATTAGGAGCCTAACTTTGGCCAACCATTCTACCACCCTTCAAGTTGTCTAGAAGTGATTGATTATCACTTCATCCATAAGATCAAGTGGAATTTCAAATTCTAAAAGTGATTTTAGACAAAGCTAATATAGACAAAATTTTAGGATACATTTTAGGATACTCTATAGTGTATGTGTATATTTATTATTGTATTTTATATTTATATTTTAATTTTTAAAAATATTTTAAATATATACCAAATTGGGAGCCTCAAGCAAATGCCTTAGTAGGCAAAAGCCAAGGGCCGGCCCTGGATGCACTTTCATATAACCAAATCCAAAATCTCTTATTGAAAGTGAGAATACATACTACTAGACCAACGAGTGATTGACAGTATTCATTTTCTTTTCTTGGGTCAGACATTACTGCCTTTTTGCACGTACACACTAAAAAAAAAATGAAAAGATAAAATGATTCAGTCTAGATGATCCTGAATACCCTAAAGTTGATACAATATTAATTGGCTTTTACAGTAATACTTAACCCAAAAAATTGATAATGATCTTATGTAAGAATTTAGATTCATAATCACGTTACAGTATTGCATACAAAATTTGGAATTATATGCATGAAAAAGAAAATCACAAATAATGTCTGCATTGTTCACTCAATCAGTCAATATTTCATTGCAATTTACGCAATTATTCTCTGATGCTCATCATCCTGTTCAAACAGTGCACATGGAAAAAGATAGAGGAAAATGGATATGACTGGTATATATATTTCTAGTCCGTGCATTTATTTAGGTTTTAATCCCTCAAAATACGTACATACATGAATTATAATGCTCAAAGGAATAGGAAGTCCACCATCCATAGAGAGAAAAATATCTTCCTTTGAGCATTGAAGAATCATATCATGATAAGATGTAACTGTGAATTTTACATTCCTCGGCCTTTCCTTAGTTCAGTTGAAGATATATCCATGCGGAACTCCTCTGCTGGGATTGAGATAAACATGTCTTTTAACTCCTCTGGAATGTCAAAGTCTTCAAGAACCTGAAGAAATTTCATATGGTGGCATTAATAAATTTTTAAGCACAAGTTAAAAAAATATGTAAAATCACCAGAGTGCCTTCACAAGCTTCATGTTATCACGTAGACACACCTTGAAAACACCATCTACATTTCGACCGCCAACAAGGAAAGTGCATCCTGTTCTTTTGCATCCGATGAGTATTTCCAGCATCTTACTATGATCCCCGTCATAGTATTTTGGCTGGAAGAACAATAGAATTAACTTGTAGAAATCAACTAGATACCAAACGATGCTTACATTCCCTCAGTTTACCACGGGAGAAAAGCCAAATATAAACATGTAAAAAATGTGGAAGTCGCAAGATTGATTCAACAAGAATAAATATAAAAAAACAAAACAAAATCACCCCCATACGGAATATAAGTAATCTGCCATCCTGAAACTTTGAAAAGGATGACCCAAGCTCTGATCAAGATCGTCAAGTATCCGAACTCTTCATATCAATTATCTCTTAATTGTTTACTAGACAATGCAGCACACACGGTGGGTGTGAGAAGAAATATAGAGGAAACATGTGGTGGGTGTTATTTTTCTATATGTAATAGACCTAAAACTTAGAAATAAAAGAAAAAAGAGGGGGGGGCATAGAAACTGGAAAGGGGGAAGCTTTATTGTGCAGTTGACGCCGTTGGTGGTACTGTACATGTGGCTTCTGCATGCGTGTGTGTGTGAGAGAGAGAAAGAACTCCCAGGGTGGGATCAGATGGGGGGTTAGAAGTGGTTTTGTAACCACCTTTATCCACAATACTATCTTCGTCACGAATTACTAATCTGACCCAGATGCATTCTTTATTTTTATAATATGTACCTTAAGATATCAATGGCTTTTTTGGATTTACAGAGACAAAATTGCTTATTAAAAATTACCGAGGTGCACTCTACTAGACATGAAACCCCCTTTTATCAGCACATCTAAAATCCAGTGGACAATAAACAAGTTTCATTGACAAATCGGCTTATCACAATAATCAGGGAGAAGAAAGAAAGAGAGGCCTGAGCATCAGTCATTCTGAAAGCCTGTAGCCCTTTCATAATACTAATAATGGGGTAAATTTGTGTGGTATGAGCATATGCCTGCATGGATAAGATCTATTTGCCAGCCAGATCTAATAGGATTGCTTTCCTAGATTTATGCACAAGTTTAATAATGGAAACAATGATATAAATAGGGAATCCAGGTATACAGACATCATAAAAGCTGGATATACATAATGGCGGGTTGAATCTCTAGCAAGTATAACCCAATGAATAAATCATTAAAGGACAAACAAACCAAAATCACATAGCCCATGCCATAAAATAATTCAAGAGAACTACATAATCATTAAACGACAAACAAAGAAAAATCAGATAACGCATGCCATAAAATAAGTCATGAGAAATATATCTTAAGCAGTTGGAAATTACGTACATTAATAAGCCTGGCCATCGTGTCTGCACCAATTACAAAAGCACTGCCAGGAAAAAGTTCAGCTTTCTTATAAAAATAAGGCTGATTGGAAATAATTACTGTCTTTCCTGCCATTAGACATTACAGCTGTTAATATATCAGGGTCATGTAAATCAAACTATTGTGACTTGCATGAATAAGCAGCAGCATCACAACCATGGTGAGAAAGGCAAAGAACAAAATGGCACATCAGCAGGAAATATATATATAATTTCTTATCAATGCATCCAGAAATAACCTCTGTGCGGACATCCCATGTGACACAATCCCATTGAATGCCCCTATTTCCGCAGGCATGCTCTCCGATCTAACAGCTTACAAGTGACCCTACACATACTCTATTTCAGCATGTCCTTGACTGTGCCTGTGTGTGTGTGTTAGAATTTTGGAAAAATGAAAGGGGAAAAAAACAAGTTTAAAAGCCATTAAAATTGGTAGATATTAGGACCAATGACAAATAATACCAATCCCTCATTCACCTTCCCAGTTTCACAAGCAATATTCTTTAGAATCCTTCCAATGTAACCATTTATATGGTATTTTCATAGATTGAGCCATCTCAACATACTCTATTTCAGCACATCCTCCTCTCTCTCTCTCATATATAAGTCAGCAAACACTGCAGCGGCCGTTAGATCTCTTCCATGGCCGAGATCTAGCGGCCACTGCAGTGTTGCTGACAGGACCATTTCTGTATATGTATATATGTTAGAATTTTGGCAAAATGGAGGGTACTAGGACCAGTGACCGATAATTCCAATCCCCCATTCACCTTGCCAGTTTTGCAAGAAAAATGGTCGTTTAGTCTACAAATATGAGCCACATGGCCCACATCATTCAAGATAGTGAATCAAGATGGCCTACCAAAAAAAAAAAGGAATCAAAGATGGGCCTGTCACAACTCATGATGTAAAGCATTGCTTCTACTTTAAAATTAACAGAAAAAATATACAAATTATCTCTATAACTCGGATGTGAGTACACCCCCTTGCTGCAAAATTTGCAAAAAATCATGTGAATAAAATATTCTCCTTTTCTTACAAAAATTTCATCAGCCATCCCCAGCAACTACAAGTCTAGACCTAGGTCTAATATTATCATCCAAATCATAATCCCTCCACGACCAAGAAGTACTGACAAGTAAGATTATATGCCCAGAACATCTGTTACACTCAAAACAGCATAAACCCAAATCAATATAATGATATTGAGCCTGATGAAATATAGATAAATTGACCTCACCAACTTTTTCAAATTGCTTGACACGATCTTTGATCTGAGATATTGTAAGGGGAGGTTTGTCTGCATTGACGGCTGACATCTCAAAGCATGGATACCCATCACCACAAATGCTGCATAAAAATGAATATTTAATGAAAAATATTGTATATGTACTCTCATTGGCATGGACTACGATGAAGTGTTTTTGCAGTATGTAATAAAAAATCTAAAAAATATATATCGAAGTGAGTGCCGTATCTTAAACATTGTATTTTTAGCTTCTTCTGTGAGATAGTACTATCATGATAATAAGTACCTATTTAAGATGCAACTTTTGAATCAACATAATATTATTATACGGTTATAACAGCACAGAAGGCTAACAAAGAAGAACATGTAGATGCCATGCTGGACTTACATGTACAGAGCATCCCAAATAAATTTATATGCGTAATCACCAATAAGGGTGCAACTCAGTTCAGTTCAGTTAGGTTAAGTTTGGTGTTGAGTAAAATTGGAATCGAATCACCAAGGTCAGTTCTTCTAAAGCTGAACCAAAACCAAACCAAGTTGTACCTAGAACCAAACATGACCGAATTGAGGTTGGGTTGGTTTGGTTCAGTTCTCAGCACCTAATCCTACTCCCAAACAATATGCATTTGAATGGGAAAAAAAAATTATAAGCGTCTTTGCACAAATAAAAGACACATATGAAGTTCTGCAGAGCAACTATGAATGTCGAATCACATTTTGTACAATAAGTGTGAGATAAAGGGTTTGTATTAGTATTGTGAAATACTACCATGTTGGAAAGCCCTCTATCACATTTTGTACAATAAGTGTGTGAGATAAAGGGTTTGTATTAGTATTGTGAAATACTAGCATGTTGGAAACTTTAAAGGCCCTCTAGTCTACAATTTAATGGCCCAAAACTTTTGAAGATTAAAGATATGAAGATTAGATCAGTGCACAAGATTCTCACAATCGAATCTGAGACATTTGATTTGGTTTATTGTGATGAGGGCGGGGGAGATTTCTCCAAACTTTTGAAAGAGGTAGAGGGTGCCTCATATCAACTTTTTTGGAAGAGAAAGGATCCAAATGGATGCTGAGGGTTGGAGAAGGTCTGTAGGGATCTCATCTCAAAGTTGGAGGTATCTTCCCCAGCAACTACCAAATGATTAATAATTTTCCTCATAAAAATACACACACACACACACACATATATGTAGAGAGAGAGAGAGAGAGAGAGATCCTTAGGATACGGCCTCCTTAAGCACAATTGAGTCCCAAAAAAAGATCAAAAAGGCAGAATCAGGCAGAAACAGCTTAACTACCTCTAGTACCAAACCAAAATATGTATACATTAGCAAAAGCTTATAAAAAACTGTTACTTCTCCTTCATGGTTATCCGATATATTGTTAGCAAGAAAATGAAAAATAAAAAATAAAAAGATTGTCCTGTCCTTTCTATGGTGAATTGGTGATTGACACAGTAAATAAGAAGAATTATCCATTTCCCTATATCAAGAAGGCTTATGCATTTTCTGAAAATTGAAAATGTTAACCATTATTCATCTACACAAGGATACACAAGGATTCAAAAGTTAGCCAACATTAAGTAAAAACATTTCAGAAATATCCATATCTAGAAATTGAATCATGTACCTAGTGGCAACCTCCAAGAGCTTGAGGTGACCATCATGTAAAGGATTAAAAGAACCAGATAATATTATCTTTCTTTCTGCATTTGAATTATGAGGATCTGCAAAACAGTTCCTTGAATCAACTTCTAGATTGTGCCAATGTAATTGAGTTCAGTCCAACCCAAAAAGAAAATCATACCACTGAAAAATGGATAAACCTTAAAGCATATTTGCCCATTTATAAGTTGCTCTAGTTCTTGATCTTGATTGAACTGGTTTTCATATTCATCGGACACTTCGGATTCAGTCAACTCTGAAACAAATGTTGCAGGGACCTTGCATGCATTTGCGACTGCCTGTAACCAAAAACCAAAAGATCAATCAATAACGGTGAATTCATTGAGAGAAGAAACAATAATCAAAAGTATTTAATAGAAAATATTTAGTATATCTCATGTAGCAAGGACAGTGCTGTGTAACAAAACGAAGGCAATGTTCTACCAGCTCAAAGCCGCTGAATGCTAATGCAGTTCTTCAGAATTTTGCAATTAAACAACATAGATTTTAATATTCATTGACTATCTGGAGTTCAGATTGTGAACTGCTATGAGGTACTACAACCAACATCAATCGATCATTAACTTGAAGAATTGATAGGAAGATCTGTCTATAATTGTTCAATCAAGTAATAACCATTCATTATAAGAAGGGGGTGGCGTTCGCATATGCATTTTCACCAGTGTATAATCATCAAGAAAGGACGTCAACTCATGTTATTTAACAGTCAATCTCATGCAGTTCTCAATCATGAATGCCCTAAACTTGATCATGCAGTAAAGGAAGCAACCTATTGCTGCAACAGTACAATAATCCAATCAACCCCGTCATCCAATCTTCAAAACACGTACTTTGGTGAATGGATTTAAAGAATGGTATGGCTGATGGTTGGACAACATCACACTGCAGCAACTGAGAAGAAAAATTAGGGACACAAATTGCTAACAAACAAAGAAGTGGGCAAACCCACCCAAGAAATAAGTGGATGAAATTTTTTACAGAAGGGGGGTCCTAGAAACATTACTAAATTGTCCAGAACTCCAAAGTTTCACATTCCTGCCCAAGGAATCAGCAATATCTTCCAAAACCACTGGTAATAATTCCTATTACACATGAAAATTTTAACCAAATCTCAAAACAAGGCCAATCAGGCACAGCAATTGGCATGGTGCAAGCTATAAACAGTCATCTATCTGGGGTCATTTTATTTAAAGACCCATGACTTCAGGATTTGAAGAACAGATTAAAATATGGGGAGTGATAAAGGAGAGGAACTACTTAATGGAAATCCCTATTTTAGTCTTTCTCATCATGTAGACACCAACTTTGTCCTCCCGATCAAAGTTATATAGCATTTTAATTTTTTTTGAGGTTGCAACACCAGACACCTTGTATATGTGTAGCACACCAACACCAGTGTGATTTTTTTTTTTTTTTGGGTTAAATGCATTTTAGTACCATCAACTTTTGGGTTAGTTTCAATGTGAGCCACGAACTTTACATTGACTCAATTTAGTACCATCAACTTTTGGGTCAATTTCAATGTGGGCCACGAACTTTATATTGACTCAATTTAATACCAAATAAAATAGTTTGGTTTCAATGTATGCCAAACACAAAAGTTTGGTCTTCACAATCCCCAATTTTGTGAAGAATTCCCTAAAATTTGAATAATCTCCAATCCCCAACACGTCATATAAGCCTTTAATGCCAGTCATTTTATATCCCCTCTCTAAGTTTTATTATAAATATTATGTAATACATAATCTCCAATTTTACATAAAATTTATTATCTGCATATTATAACAGAATCTGCAATTTTAGACATAATTCTCAATCCCAAACTTTATGTATTATCACATCATGTCTCCCACTCATCTCTTCATATCTAAAATTGTCACATCAATTAAAAATAATAAATATTTTTTATTACTTTAATATTTATAAAATAATTAAAAAATTCTTAATAACAATATTTAAAAATACTTTATTTAATATTTTAATACTTTTAATATACAACAAAAATTATTTATTTAGTTTAATAAATATTTTAATATTTATAAGAAAATAAAAAAATTATTTATGAGAAAACATTAAGTGGGCTGTTAATATACAACAAAAATTATTTATTTAGTTTTTATGGACAACATTGAAACCAAACTTTTTAATTTGGTACTAAATTGAGTCAATGTAAAGTTCGTGGCCCAAATTGAAACTGACCCAAAAGTTGATGGTACTAAAATGCATTTAACCCTTTTTTTTTTTATTCATACCTTCACAAAACTCATGACAGAAAATTATGCCATGGATCCCCTTTTCTGTATAATGAGTATGAGTGGCAACCTAAGCAAACTTCCCTGCAGATACAACAAATATCCCACCAACCCCACAGTCCCTCATATTTTAAATCTTGATCATTCAGGACTCAGGAGAACCAACCCCACCCACTCTGTTTTCGACATCACATAAGGATAATCTATTAGGCCTGTTAAATGGACATGTTCATAATCAAACAACATTTGAAATGTAAAACACAACATGAGTATCATAATGGGTCAACTTTTGAAATATGAAATTTATGTGATTTCATCAGTGGCCTTCATACGCACCTTAAGTAAAAAATGACTTGAAAGCCTCTCTTCTTGCTCTCGAGTTCGTAAACCCTAAATTAATCCAGTAAGAAATAGTGTATTTAAATAATATAACACTTAAATTTATACTCATTCTAAAACCAAGACACAAGTCACTCAACCCATAAATACCTTCGACAGTGTAACTGTAGACACCCAAAGCCGATCAGATGTTCTCGTTGACAAGTGAAACCTACACATGACAAAACAAAACACAAGAAGCTAACTTTAAAACCAGAAATTAAAACCCTAGTTAACTAGAAGGTCATACTACCCGACCGAACATCACAAAACCACATGGAGAGGAGACAAGATTTGTAACATCTACTCATCATAATGCACTGTTTAACATAGTGTGTCTCTCTCTTTCTGAAACAGTACTCACAAGAAGTTACTTCAATTCCAACCAAACATTATGTGATTCCACCAAAAATGTCAATCTTTGTGGGATCTACAATGACAGATTCAGTTTGAATGGAAGTTCTTCCTTTCCAAACATGAATCCAAAATGCACCAGTTGAAATTTTATCTTAAGGAGCTCAGGAAAATGTATACAGCTTCCTGGTGCGATTTATTCGAATGCATTATCAACATAAATCGAATGCATTATCAACATACTTGGGAACAAAAGAATTCTTGAATTTCATTCAAATGGCATCTATGTTTAAATGTAAAGCATTAAAAAAATGAAATTTAATGAACTGGTTAAGGAGCTAGACAGTTCTATTATTGCTCTCCATGAATAGAAATAGGTTAGTGACTTGTGTTAAAGAACAACTAACTCAATGCTCTCACTTCACCCACTGAAATCCCCTTTTTCAACCCAAACCAAAGAGAATATAGGATAAAATCTTACATATAACAAGAAATAAAGGCTTTCAAAGATAAGCATGTATATTCTTGTAACCCCACCCCTTACCCGCCACCCCAGCCCAACAAATGTGTGTTAACATATACATATACACAGGGCTTCTATTATGAGGTGCACCTTATGCAACTTTGCATAAGGTGGCCTCTATAGGGCCAAATACATATCATATTTTGAAAAACTGACCGTTGGATTAGATGAACTTTTTATGAATATCATGCTCGCCAAAATTAACAATCATACAACAGTCAGTTTCTAAAAAATGTGATAGTGAAAATTAGTGACTTTTTTGTTCTTTAAAATGTCACCAGTTTTTCCCCGTTAGTTTTTTCAAGAACTGGCCATTAGATCACTATGATTTTTGGCAAACGTGAAATTCATAAGTAGTTCATCTAATCCAACGTTCAGTTTTTTAAAATATGATCAGCATTTGCTCCTATAAAGGTCACCTTACGCAACTTAAGGTGCTATAATAAAAGCCCCGTACACACACACACACACATATATATCTTATGTAAGCATGAAGCCCATAAATAATTGTAGGATGCATATTTTGAAAATATGACCGTTGGATTAGATAGTGTACTTATGGATGTCATGTATGCCAAAAATCACGGTGATCCAATTTCAAAATATAACTATGAAAACTGTGATCACTAAAAACTGACACAGTTTTTCTTAATGACATTACCAAGAAACCGACCGTTGGATCTCTGTGATTTTTTGTAGACATGACATGCATAAATATAGTATCTAATCCAACGGTCAGTTTCTCAAAATATACATCCTACAATTATTTATGAATTTCATGCTTATATATGCTGACTAGATCATTTATATATA
The DNA here is from genome assembly GCA_017140935.1 of Hamamelis virginiana. NCBI lineage: Eukaryota > Viridiplantae > Streptophyta > Magnoliopsida > Saxifragales > Hamamelidaceae > Hamamelis > Hamamelis virginiana. The sequence continues at coordinate 1,714,321 of JAESVK010000285.1, read as the reverse complement.
TATATAAATTCTTGTGAAAGGTCAACTTAGCCTAACTCAACAAAACCTTAATCTCAACTACATGGGATCAGTTAAATGAATCATTTTTCGCCATTCATCCCTATCAAGGGTCGTATCCCCTGTTAAATCTTTAGCACTCATGTCTTTTCTCACTGCCTCTAACCGTGTTACTTTGGACTTCCTTTTATCCTTTTTGGAACTTCAACTTGAATCAAGCCAAGATTAAAACAAAACAAAGATTAACAATACCTGTGGTCCCCAAATTTTGGGCGTGTGCTAGCCAAAGAACCAGTAAAACCCACACCTAAAACCGGGGAACCTATTAAATAGCCAAATAAAGGCCATATTAGGAAACAAGTAATAACAGCATTTCAAAAGTTCATAGTGAATAACTCATCAAGTTTCTGTTATCAGGGTTCCTAAACAGTCAAAAGCTTGGACATGATTAGTGGTCATTTTTGCTTAGTAAAATACCAAGATAGTACAAGTGTGAAGGTTTTAAGCCTCAGCAATAGTTGCAGTGCTGGCCCAAACTGATTCATATGTACAAAATGCCACGGAAATAACTGAAACAGAACTACAAAATTCCTCATGAATGTTAAGATTTATTAGTTCTTGAAATTATCCTTCTGGACGACATACAAGACAGGGAAGGGGAGATAGTCAAGGGGGAAGATAACCAGAGAAATTAACTGCCATAGCCCATCAGGCCAGTTTGTGGGCTCTTTCATTACAACTCCTAGGAGGGAAGGAAACCTTCCGGTTGGCCAAGTTAAGGGGAAAGCACATCATTAACTAAACATTTTAAGTGCCATCAACCAATTTTGAGTCTAACTACAGATGGGAATGATGTCCCCTGATAAGCTAAAGAAAATCATACAATTTGGTTTAATTCTAACAAACAACTTATTGGCAATCATTCAAAACCTAAAGAAAGATCAATTTATAATAATACTCACAAGAAAAAGGGAACATTGCTTCTGACCATAGGACTAGTTAACTGCTGGTGACTCCTAAACGAAATCTATCCCTAACACTAAACCTCTGTTTGGTTCTCGGAAAAATGAGGGACAGGCAAGGAAAATACTTAAATATGCTTAAGAAAAATTGAGAATTAAGAAATAAATAAACCTGGGCTAGAGAGCTTAAGCGCGCGATTGTAAGCCAATAAAGCCATTTCTTCAGAAGTTTCCTTACTGCAAAATTTGGTAGGAATCTGCGAATCCAATTATCATAGTAATTCAAATAATTATATAATGTAATTCAAAGTAAAAAATCAAAGATCGATGATGATAATGGTGATAACTGATAAGAACCTTGCCGAGTAATTGAATCGTGGACATTCTGGAGTAAGGAACAACGGCCTCAAGGACTGTGTTTGAAGCTCCAGGTACTGACATCAACAACCCTAGCGCCTGCTTAATTAGAATAATTACTCTATGATCACCTCAGTATAGCAAACATACAGAAGTATATATATGTGTGTGTGAGATATATATATATATATATAGAGAGAGAGAGAGAGAGAGAAGTGGACCTGAGAGGCTCCGCCGGAGAGATAGAGGACAGCCTGAGTGGGGCTCGAGTGGATGGCTTCCACAAGTGGTCGGACCCAACCCTCCGCCATGCCTTCTCGATGATCTCTCCCTCGCTCCCTCACACCTCTGCGCAGATGATATGTCCATCAAAACTTAGGGGTGCAAGTGTTAGAACCAAATGGCAAAACAAAGAATAGAACATTTGAAAATTGAAAGTTGAAACCGGAAATTAAAAATAAAAATACAAAAATGGAAAATATAAAAGTGAAGGATTTACGAGTGGTATAGTGTTGGAGCAAGCAGGCTAAGGCTTATTAAGTCACTTGGTTCATGTTCCATTTTTTCTAGTTATTTATATCAGCGGTCATGGACCGTAAGGCGTAAACTTTATTCAAAGTACAGGATTTAATCTGACCAACTTGCAAATATCTGAACAGCAACAAAAAGAAAAAAAAAATTATATATATATATATAAATATATAGATATTTCACTACTATTCACATACTCCTTTAAAATTTAGGCGCTCTCTCTCTTTGAGACTTACAAATTCTCGACATCCTGACCACGTTTAGTCTAGCTTATCCAGGTCGAACACCCTACCCTTCTAACATAACAGAGTCTATGGCTCATGTCATGCAATTACATTTAGAAAATGAAGGAAATTCAAATTCAACATTTAACAAGTTGTTAAATCATTATGAGTCAGATCAGATCCCAGCAAGTTAGAGTTTACCGATCAATTGATAGGATCAATCATTCAAATAACCAATTAAAAGGATCTTTAGTCATTTGGGTAGTGGGCCAAAGTTTATAAAAGGCCCACTTCCAACCTTAAGAAGCATCTAATCACAAGCTAATTAGTGATGCCAAATGTTAAGTAGTAGGCCAAAGTTTATAAAAGGCCCACTTCTAACTTAACCATTGGGAGTCTTACAAATAAATACCGCATGATGTTAACTCCGAAACTCGTTGCCAAATGTTAGGGTCCATTTACATTATTTTTTAAAAAAATTATTTTTGAAGTTCAGAATTACACTTAATTTAAAAGATTTGATGATAATCACTTTTAGATGACTTGAAGAGTGAGAATTGTTGGCAAAATTTTCATACTGGAAGTGATTCTAACAAAAGTTAAGAAAGCTCAACTTTTGCCATAAGCCTTCCTAACATTTGTCATAATCATTTTTAGAATAAAAATTTTAATAGCTAAAGACATGGTTTGAAGTCTGGACGTAACTCTATAGAAATAACTCTCCAAAAGTCACTTAAAAAAAAAAAAAAAAAAAAAAAAAAAAAAAAAAAAAAAA
>JAESVK010000285.1:1694969-1706673 GCA_017140935.1 Hamamelis virginiana | reverse complement strand
TATTACCCCAATAAATATATATACCCCTGTTAATATACCCCTCTTTCATCTCTTCTTCATATATACCCCTATTTCGTCTCTTCTTCTCATATTATATATATATATATATATATATATATATATATATATATATATATATATATATATATATAAGATTATGTCGATGAGAGAACTAACATCACCACCACAAGCAGCAGCAGATCTCCTGCAGCAATGCCCCATCATCACCGTCGTGAAGCATGTGCCCTCAGCCGCCTCTCCGACGGCAAGATCGAGTCAGCCGCTACAGTCCTCCTCCACTCGCTCGTGTACATCCCACGCGCAGCCCACCACCTCCTCCGTCACTGGCTCTCTTTCTTGGAGCCTGGCGTCCGGTGGCCTCGTCGTCAATTGGGAGAGAGAGAGAGACCGTAGCATAAGGGAGAGGGTGGGGAAGGAAAAATTAAAATGGCTTTAGCTTGACCGAGGATTCGATGTCTGGTAGGGGCAAGCGCAAATTACTTTCTGCTTAAAAAAGTAGTGGAAGCAAGTTTTTTTTGCTTCCTCAAATTCATGAATCACAAGAATTACTTCCATGTAGTAGGAAGTAGAAGTCGTCTACCAAACATACTTTGCTACCAAAATTTTCATTTTTCTACTTTTTTAAGTAAAAAACTGGAAGTCGTAGCTTATCCAAACGCAGCCTAAATGAATCTTGGATTATGCAAAGTGAGTTTAAAAGCTAAACCAGGTGTTTGAAATTTTTCTATTTATAATGTGATCTCCCTCATAAAAATGAGTCACACATTTTTATATGAGTAAGACAATATACGATCAGGGGCGGAGCTAGAATTTTATCAATGTGGGGGCAATTTTTTTTTTTTTTTTTTGTTTTTCCAAACGATAACAACCTATCCACACCTTAGCAAATGAATATCGATACATTTTTCATATGCTTAAATATGAAGTCTCTCTTTCCTAAAAGGGGAAAAACATGCCATTAGAGTATTTCCAATGCATTCATATCATTTGATATGTCAATGCCAAAATTTGTCACCTTAAATGGTACCAAATAGATTAGTGCCAAATTTTATCACATATGTACTCTAATGCATTAATAATGGTATATTTTGGTATTTCTCATTTTTTGAAGAGAAAGTATGATATGATACAAATGACAATTGTCATTTGAGGTATCAAATTTTGCAACCATATATGCTTAGTGCCAAAATTTAGTACCTCAAATGATACATCTTTGGAGCAATTTATTTGGGTACTAATACCAAATTTTGACAATGGCAGTTCGAATGGTATACCATTAAAGATACTCTTAGACCAACATGTCATTTACTATGTAGATGCACTTAAAAATTCATTAATACTATCAAATTTAATCTTATAAATTTATAATTACAAGTGTCTAATCATATTTTTATCCTAAAAGAGATAGTTAGAGAAGAGAGACTCAAAAGCCTCATCACGTATGACCTAAATACATATTAAATTTAAATTTTTCTACTTTTTAAAAGAATACTAAAATTTTAAAATTGAAATTAAAGTTTTAAAGGTTTTTAACAAATAATATAGTGTGGACAATTTTAAAAATATTTAAAATTTCAAAAAATTTTAAATTAATCTCAAAAGATTTTAAATTTTGGGTGGAAGAGGTGCCGACTCTGAATCCGCCCTATACGACGACTATTTATGCAAGGATTAGGAAAGCAGGAGAGATGACGTGGCAAAGGGCAGAACCAGCGGGAAAGACGGGGACGGGCCTTATAAAATCGGTCCGTGCTTTCAACAAAAATTCTGTGTACACACTACACAAGTCCATCTGGGCACGTACAGTTGGACAAATAAAAAGTGCCTTTGCTAAAACTAAAAGAAAAGACCAAAAAAAAATTGTATTTTTTCTTTTATAATTATTTACGGCTGTAAAGCTACAGAGATGGCTGTGCCATTTTTATTACTGTGGTGGGCTCTGTGGAATAAAATTGTCACGCTGGCCTAGCCCTCACGCCGAGATAGAGTAACCAGTGGAAGAATTGTTTTTTTTTTTTTTCTTTTTTCTTTTCATCGCTCCTATTCTTTGCAGAAAGGGGTCCACTTTGTAGCCTCATGTTTGATAAAGTGCAAAGACGAAATTGGGCTTCTGTTTTTCATTCCTTTTATTTTTTGGATTTTTTTAATGATAGGTCCATAATATACTCCTCAAACTAATTAAATCTCTAATTTTTTAAGCTAACCCACGAGATCTCTACGGATATTAAGATAATAGATGAATTTTTTTTTAAGACTAAACTACCCTCAAACAGATTTGAGAATTAGATTTCCATAATGCATTCGTTTTTGGAGATTCCGTTTGACATAATTTATTATGGCTTCCTTTTATCTAAAATTCAAATTTGAATTTGAACCGGAAGATAAAATATTTAGATTTTATTTTTTTTAATTATCTTTTCAATTATTTTGTTTCACATAAAATATCCCCTTTATTCCCATTTTCTTAATCTTATTAATTTGAATATATATAGAATGCATATGTATGTGTAAATTTTCTGGATGAAATCTATATGCTTGTCTTTTTGGATGAAATCTTAGTATAGTGGATGACTCATTGGTCAATTATATGTGTTAGACGAATGTATACGTTTTGCAAATATATATGTGCTGTTAAATGTTATATGTACATATCAGATATTTTGATCCAAGATGTTTGACACAATCGAAATATATATGCTCAATGGTTTCTAAAAGGTACCTTCCTTTTTTATCCAAGATGTATCCAAAATGTATACACAGAATTCCGGAGGGTTTGATAAGATTTTCGGTGTAAGAATAAACTTTTTGGCAACAAAACCCCAACCGCAAATGGGTTTGATGAAAATAAAACAAAACAAAAAAAAAAAAAAACCAAAAAAAATCAAGTCTTTACTACATATACAGACCCAAAACGTTCAAAAAAAACATGTCATACCCAAATGTACTACCTTTCAACTCACCCTAACATATGTATTTGATGTTGATTGAAAAAAATATATGACAAAATCTCAAAATATATATGTTAGATATAATTAAAGGCACCTTTTTGGGGTCAATTAAATGAAAAATGTAAAAGCATCAATCCAGCAAGTTTCGCAACAATTGCGGCGAACAATGACGTTTCAGGCAATCGTTAGTTTCTCTCTGATGTCACTCAACGGAGAGATGAAACCCACGACCAAGAAGCATGTCCCAAGCAATCTAAAGTGCTATCTTTTGATTTATATTGTCAAAGAAATTTCATCCACTTCTTATCAAGATTTGTCACGCCGGCCCCTTCTTTTATGGAAGGTTGCGGCATATGTCATGCAATATTTGACATCTTTGTATTAAAAGGGAAATTTTGCCTTGGCAAAATTGTGGAGGATCTACCAAGTTACTATTTTTTTTCTTGAACCTATTAGTCTACACCTTTAAAAGAAATGACCTATCACTTAAAAATCCTTTTTTTTTTTTTGGTTTTCACTAATCACATGCTTTCAATGCATTAGGACGTGTCTAGAAATTATAAAGACTAATTTATTTCAATTATCTAATATTAAAAATTAAAAAGAAAAACAGTTTAAAGAATAAAACTGTATTCATGCCTTATTTTTTGTAACTTAAATAAAAAGCAAAAACAACTAACAACAAAAGTGAACATGACCGGTAAGCAAGCAAGATCCTCTAAAAAGAAGTAAACCAACCAGCACCCTATGTTACTATTCCTTAAATTTATTTAATTTAAATAAATTAAATTAAATTAAAAAAAAAAAGAAAAAAAAAAAGAGAAAGGGGCAAATTGGACTTTCCACTCCATAGTGTTTATGTACACACTCTACCGTCTATAGTGGGGTTGGCTTCACCAGTCTGACAAACGGCTACTACTTCCACAAGTCACATGCTAATTTATCGTCAATTTATCGCCTCCTTTTTCCATATTATCAGGAGAATTACAGTGGTGTGACAGAGGGGACTCTACGACGTCTACGTGGTATACATTTACAATGTGCCCGTACAAAGGTCCCCACTAAAGAGTAAAGATCTACACCGTTGGTTACCAACTTTTTAGGTCAAAGGGGCCATGCCCGTTTGATGAATAGTAACAGTCATAATTCCATCCCTATAAATGAAATGTCCCTTTATTTTCTGATGAATTTAATATGATTTGATTTATAGATGAATATACTATGATCACTGTAGGGACATTATGTGATCTTAATCATTAACTTTTCTCCCTTTTAACCTTTGAGGACCATTGAATTTAGCTCTTCTCCATAAAATTTATAACATGTGTGGGTACCCCTGCCAGCTTTTAATCCCATGTCTTTAGAATAATAATAATGTGACATTACCCAAAAAAAAAATGATTAGTTTTATTTTTATTATTTTATTTATGTGTTTTTTAACTGACTGGACATTGTTATTATATCATCGGTTAACATGGAGTTATTACATTTTTTTTTTTCCGAAACATTGAGTTATTACGCTAGTTTATAGTACAATAGTATTTTTCTCTTTATTTTGTTTTAAATAGTGTTCTCGTACAATATCATCAAGTTAATTGTTACAATCAAAGTAGTTGGCTAGAATAATCGGGAAGATAGCTTTTAAAAAAAAAAAAATACTCTCTCCATCCCATAAAAATAGGTCCCATTCTAAAAAAAATACGCATATTAAGAAAAGTTATTAATGCATTGATTTGTGATCTTTTTTATATTTTATTTCCAGAACTATCATTTTTCTACAATTGCATTTGTTGTCATGTCAAGACATTCTTTGAATAATAAAGGATAATATGGGAAAGTTAAAAGAAATATAATTTGACTTTTCAAAATGGACTATCATTTTAGGACATCCGAAATAGGAAATGAGGCATATTTTTGTAGGATGGAGGAAGTATAAATTATTACTTTTTTTATACATTGATTCTTCTATTTTATTAGGGGTATTAATTTAAAAACATTATGTAAGTATTTTTATGCAATTTGTTTGCTAATAAAGCTGAAGGGAGTGAAATTTTCAAGAAATTCAAGTATTGATAAATATACTGTACTAGGTTTTTTGTGCAGTTTGAACCGACAATTATGATACAATATCGACATGCTCTATTGTCCAACTTGAACAACGTATTAAAAAATTTATTGAAGCTTATATCTTCCAAATTTGATGAATTGTTATTTTGAAAAAAGATTAGTTTTTTGGTGTGAGTTCAAATTCAAGCATAAGATACAATGTTTGCATAATTTATAGCCCTACTCGGATAACATATTTTAGAATCATTTAAACTTTTCTAAATTTGATGACTTATAGCATTGAAAAAATATTTATACAAGTTTAATGGACCAATCATTCGATCAAATTCGAATTCATTTTGTTTCAAATTCTATTACCCAATCCCTTTATTATTTTTTTCAAATTCGAATTCATTATTTTTTCAAACTCTACAAAATAGAATTCATTCGATCAAATTTGAATTCGAGTATTAACTTAAAGGTTGATTTCTCTCTTTATAGAAAAAGATTATAAATTCTATTACCCAATCCCTTTATTATTTTCCTCTCCATGGACAACAAACCACTACCTCATTTTTATTATGAGGAAAAAAAAAAACCCAATCAAGGCATCGAATTTTTTTTTTTTTTTTGGGATAACAACACATCAAATTTGTTTAGTAACTAGAACCTAGTATATATTGCACGAAAAAAAGAAAACGAAAAAGTAGAACCTAGGTATATCACGATAAAATGATAAATCGCTTGAAATTGAAATTGAAGGAATTTTACTGTCGAACATGGATTCTCTCACCAACCTTCTCTCTCCTCCTTTTCTTTTCTCCAATTTATCAATTTTCCCAAGGCCTTGCAAGCTGAAACCTTTACTATTCTTCATCATTTCCCTCTTCTCCATCACTGTCAAAGCTTTCATACTCTCTCTCTCTCAAAACTCCATTGTTCCTCACAATTTTCTCCACGAACATCACTTGGTTTTCAGTTAAAGCGAGGTAAGCCTTGTAAAACCCATCTTTGTATTTTTGATATATTCCAACGGTCACTTTTTCTGCTACAAATTTCTGGAAATGTTCCCTTTGGTATTGTTCCTTCTTCTTCTCTGCAACCCTCAGGATCTCGTGGGTGCTTTGAACGATGAAGGTTCTGCCCTGTTGTCTTTCAAACAGTCCATTAGAGAAGACCCAGAAGGGTCTTTGAACAACTGGAACTCTTCTGATGAGAACCCTTGTATATGGAATGGAGTCACATGCAAAGAAGGAAAAGTTGTATCTGTTAGCATTCCGAAGAAGAAACTCTTCGGCTCTCTTCCTTCTGCTCTCGGTTCACTCTCTCAGCTACGCCATGTTAATTTAAGGAACAATAAGTTCTTTGGAAGCTTAAGTGTTGAGCTCTTTAAAGCTCAAGGGTTACAAAGTTTGGTCCTTTATGGGAATTCTTTATCTGGGTCTGTTCCTTCTCAAATTGGGAACCTGAAATACCTTCAAACATTGGATATATCACAAAATTTCTTCAATGGGTCAATGCCCAAATCGTTAATTCAATGCAAGAGATTGAAAACTCTTGATCTGAGCCAAAACAATTTCACTGGCTCTCTGCCAGATGGGTTTGGGAGTGGTTTGATTTCACTGGAAAAGCTTGATCTTTCGTACAATAAATTCGGTGGTTCGATTCCCAGTGACATGGGAAATTTGTCTAGTTTACAAGGAACTGTTGATTTGTCTCATAATCTATTTAATGGTTCAATCCCAGCCAGCCTTGGAAACCTTCCTGAGAAGGTTTATATTGATCTTACTTGCAACAATTTAAGCGGTCCTGTACCCCAAAATGGTGCTCTAATGAACAGAGGACCAACAGCTTTTATTGGGAATCCTGGGCTCTGTGGTCCTCCATTGAAGAACCCCTGTTCTTCAGATACTCCTGGTGTGGGTTCGCCTTCCTCATTTCCCTACTTGCCCAATAACTACCCGCCTCAGAATTCGGATAGTAATGCAGGAAAGAGTGGGAAAGGAAGAGGGTTAAGTAAGAGTGCTATAATTGTGATTGTAGTGAGTGATGTGGTTGGAATTTGTCTTGTTGGGTTGCTGTTCTCATATTGTTACTCGAGGATTTGTGCTTGTAATAAGGGTAAGGATGAAAGCGGTTATAGTTTTGAGAAGGCTGGGAAGGGAAGGAAGGAGTGTTTGTGCTTCAGGAAAGATGAGTCTGAGACTCTATCTGAAAATGTGGAGCAATATGATCTTGTGCCGTTGGATACACAGGTGGCTTTCGATTTGGATGAGCTTCTTAAGGCATCGGCTTTTGTCCTAGGAAAGAGTGGGATTGGGATTGTATACAAAGTTGTGCTCGAAGATGGGCTTACCTTAGCTGTGAGAAGATTAGGTGAAGGTGGCTCGCAAAGGTTCAAGGAATTTCAGACCGAAGTAGAAGCCATTGGAAAGCTTAGGCATCCTAATATTGTAACTCTCAGAGCCTATTACTGGTCTGTTGATGAGAAGCTGCTCATCTATGATTACATACCGAACGGAAGCCTTGCCACCGCACTTCATGGTAAGTTTTGTCAAACCCTCTTGCCCAAACTCTTGTTCTTCTGTTAATGCTAGTTACTTGATTTCTTGATTAGTTAGTGTTTCTGGTAATGATTCTGAAGATTTTGTTGATCGATTGTTTTGCTATTTAAATATTATCAGGGAAGGCTGGAATGGTATCCTTTATACCTCTATCATGGTCTCTTCGGTTGAAAGTCATGAAAGGAGTTGCAAAAGGCTTGGTCTATTTGCATGAGTTTAGCCCCAAGAAATATGTTCATGGAGATTTAAAGCCCAATAATATACTTCTTGGGCAAAACATGGAACCCCACATTTCAGATTTTGGACTTGGACGCCTTGCTAATATAGCTGGAGGATCTCCAACCCTGCAATCCAATCGAATGACCTCCGAGAAACCACAACAAAGACAACCAAGCAATGCAGCATCGGAAGTTGCCACAGTTAATTCAGCTACAAACTTGGGTTCCCATTATCAAGCTCCTGAGGCACTGAAAGTGGTGAAGCCATCGCAGAAATGGGATGTTTACTCATATGGGGTAATCTTACTTGAAATGATTACTGGAAGATCACCAATTATCCAGGTGGGTACCTCAGAAATGGATCTTGTTCGTTGGATTCAGCTCTGCATTGAAGAGAAGAAGCCACTTGGAGATGTTCTAGACCCATATTTAGCTGAAGATGCAGATAAGGAAGAGGAGATGGTAGGTGTTCTTAAAATTGCAATGGCTTGTGTTCAGAACAGCCCCGAAAGGAGACCAACAATGAGGCATATTTCTGAAGCTTTGGACAGATTGGCCATGTCTACTGATTAAGAAATTGAATTTATTGATTAAAGCTTGAAGTTTATGTGATCCGCGGTTTCAAGAAGCTGGATTAGTTTGGAAGTTCCAGTGACAAAATGACCACAGTTGGAAAGTAATGCATTTGTTGTTGTAAAGAAAGGAAGGTGGTCATGACTTAAATTACTGTAGGATCCTCTATTTTTCTCATTTCAGAATGTCTAGTTGAAGACAGGTCTGGTATAAGTGCATGCTTTGATAGGTTTTAGCTGTTTTATTTTTGCAGGACTTGTGTTTTTAGTATATATATGTGGTAGGATGATTTAGTTCAGGTGGGGGAGGTTCCACACATCCCACACCGCACTAATCACAGTTGTTCGTGATTAATATGCATTGATGTGTGCATATCAAGCGTGATTGATGAACAATTGTGATGGCACAAGACGATTGAGTGTATAATTGATGAACGATTGTGATTGTGATTGTGATTGTGATGGTGCAAGAAGGGTGGGGCTTCCTGGTCCTGCGCCTGACTGGGACTTGCTCTTATTGCAAACCTCGTCTCCTTTTGTTTCTCTTAGTCAATGAAGGTAATATTTGTTTGTTGTTTCTTTCACCTTGGTTTAACCCATATAATAAACAATGGAGGACAGGAAATAAGTTACTGGTTACATGAAAAACGCTCACATGGTGATTACTATATTACTGGGAGTCTGGGTCTGTCCAGGAAGATGAGCTCCTTTGGTCAATTTGACTGATAGTTGGCCTGCAACTTCTCTGCAAACAAGTGATAATATATTTTTCCACACTTTTCAAAAAAGGTCTTAAATCACATGTAAACAAGTGGAAACAGGAAGACTAGAGACACAGATATGGGTTTTTATTGGGACGTATTAGATTTCAGCATGGGTATGTTTTCTTTTATTAATGATGGTGTGAATTTTGAATTCTAATAAATGAGTATCGATGCACTTTTTTGTACTCGAATTTGAGATTTCTCTCTTAAGAATATACATGCCACTAGATCAATAGGTCATCAATCGCATTCTCAAATCTTACTTCTCCGGATCTCATACAACACAAAGTGATTTCATTAACTATTAACTGGAGTCTCACTAAGATTCTTTTTTTTTGGTCAAGAGAGTCTCAGTTCAACCAAGGAAAAAAAAAGTGATTTCATTACTGTTCTGTAGCAATAAAGAGTTACAACTAGATTTAGATAAGACCCATAGATGTCCTTTTAAATACTTTATTCTGTCTCACATATCACTTTACTACACAAAGTGGGCAGTGAAACCTGGATACATCAAGTATCAAATATTCAAATCCATATAACAAATGTCCTCATTCTCAACAAATTAACACATTTGTCCCACCATAATAAATAAAGTGGACATATTTCAGGTCCCATGAACACAATGAGCGATTTAACTTTTTGGGGACAACGAGCAATATTATTTCACCTATTTATTTTCATACATCTCAGTTGGCATATAATGTATGGCTCACATTAATAAAAGTAAATTTTTATATTTTTGGAAGATCATAAAAATAATTGGCCCACATGAAATAAATGGTAAAAAATATATTAAATAAACAGGTAGAGTGGCATTTTCAAGGTCGAATAGTCGGTCTTGGTATTTATCTTTTGATATATATATAAAAAAAAAAAAAAATTCTAAATTCAACTCTGCTTAGAACCCAGTCATAGTTAAATTTTTCTAAATATTTGCTGAGTGTATGATAGTCTTACATGTGTTTGAAGAGTAATTGGGCTAAAGTTCTAAATAATTGTTGAAAAAAAACAAACACACGCACTGGAATGATTCAATTTTTTTTGGGGGGAAAAAAAGAATGATTCAATTCAAAAGCAGATCCGAACTTCCCATAATTACTCTGGCTTTTACAGACAATTCAATGGATAAGATATTGAGATCATAAAGTTGGCTAATAGAGTTGTCCAACCTCATATTCACAGATAATTAGCAATGGTGTTAGTGTCTGATTGAAGGCAGGCCAGTGGAATAGCACTGGCACCGTGACGAGTGGCACAGATGTTGGCTTGCAAGTGTGGATTCCACAAATTAACCAGTCCAATCGATGAGACCATTGTTAGTTGTCTCCAGGATTAATTTGGCACTTGCTCTCTGTCCATTCTTGACTTTTAAAAGTGATTCTTGTCGGAATGTTCTTTTGTTAATTGGGCACATCACTACTAGCGATGCATTTCAAGTCTTTATTAAGATATTAATAAGGCTTAAGTGCGTACTCATAGTTCAGAGTGATGACAGGAGACAAAGCGGCAGAGTTTTTGACCCAAACCAATAGTTATGTAATGTAAAGGGTCTGTTTGTTCCACGGGAAAATTTATCACAGTTTTAGATAAGAAAAATTGTAAAACTACATGGTAAATCTACCTATATTATTGGGTTAATCTACCTACATTGTTTGTTACATTTTTTGTTCACAGATGTGATAATGATAAATTAATAATATAATAAAAAAATTGAGTCCATTTTTACCAGTATTGATAAGCAGTCTATATTTTGTCTTTTACTACAAGGTTTCCATATACGAAGGCAATATTCAAAAAGTATCGGAATCAACCATGGTCTTATTATTTATTTATTTATTTTTTTTCACATGGTATATATCAATAGGGTTAGTTGTCAGTCAATTAGTAGGGGAGAGGACACCGCAACGCGGAAATTGTGAGGCGCATGAGGATATAAGTCCACCATAAATTCGCCAAAGGTGAGAATTGAACCCATGACCTCTTAGATGAGAGTCATGGGTCCTGGTAATTGAGCTAACCCCAATTGATTAATGGTCTTATACTTAATGACATCTCTTCTCCTGGTTATAAGGGTCCAGGTTTGAGCCCGGTGAGTATAGTATTATTTCCCTATGTAATATTATGATGCTCTTATCTTGTACCAGAAAAAGAAAACTAAATAAATCAAATTGTTAATCTTTTACCGACTAGAGCTCTTGCTCAATTTGTCCAAGTGTAGTGAGATTGAATATAAGATCTTGGGTAATACATGATTTTCTATATTGGTGGGGTTGCAAAAAGTAAATAAATTCTAAGCGGAATATGAACTTTGGCTCCGTGGTTCATGTCTCTATCTTTACAGGATGGGGTTTTGGATTCCGTGGATGAGAATTGACCCATTTGTCTACCCACTCCCCCATTAAATACTAATTCTATGGATGCATGTTGTTTTGGGAAAAAAGAAAAGAAGAAAAGAAGATTCTAAGCCACTGATTGTAACTGCTTTACAGAAATAATTCTTATTTATTACAAGGAATTGTTGGAGTCATTATGAGTCCTAGTCTGATTTTTCTTTATCACAAGGAATTGGAG
>JAESVK010000285.1:1677802-1694959 GCA_017140935.1 Hamamelis virginiana | reverse complement strand
TCATTATGAGTCCTAGTCTGATTTTTCTTTATCACAAGGAATTGGAGCCATTGAGAGTCTTTCTTCGGAAAAACTAAGCCACTGATTGTTGCTAACATTTGGGTGTTTCAAGCATCACGGAAATTGATCTGGTTTTCTTTGTGTTCTTATAAATATTATAATGGTATTGCATATGCTACTATACTTGCTGTAATCACTACAAAATTAAAGGTCTAATGAGAGAGGACATCCCTTTATAATTTCAAATGTTTCTTCTTTGTTTCTTTTTTCTTGGGTTACAAAGCTGCCATTTTAATTTCACCTTTTGGTCATAGCATTCCACAAGTCCACACTCCGCAGAATGCTACTTTCCAACAATGAGCTAGAGAGAGAAGGAAGAAGAAGCAGCAGCAGCAGCAGCAGCATCATTAGGTAAAAGCAGATGAAGAGGGAAAAAGAGCTTCATTCTTTCGTGCAATTCTTAGCCGCTTCACACAATCTACAAACTCTCTGTTCAAAATAATCAAAATTCTTGATCAACAAATTGGACCCAATATTTACTTTTCATCACTGTCTGATCAATTTAAAAATGGGAAATACAGGTAATGATACTAATTAAAGGACTTACTTCCATGGGACATCACCAACGGCCCTCCAATTCTCCTCTATATCCTTATAACACAAGGAGAATTCAGACCCAGCCTGGAACAACCGTAACCCAGATGCTGCATGTCTCCCTAAAACAACCAACCTTAATTAATTATGTCATTTGAGTCTAATAAAATAATAATAATAATAATAGTAATAATAATTATCGCGAGTTGCTAGATTTTTTGTTACCTACCAAACATTTCTTCTAGCTGAAGAGCAAGGCTAGAGTAACCGGCATGATCAAGGATGCAAACTTTCCTGCCAACAATAACACCATCCATATTAACCTTCACATAAGTCCATCTCTCTTTGCTTTGGACTCCCTCTGTCTCATCATCCCCGTCTTCTGGGATGCCTTTTGGAAGTTCAGTGTTCAAGTTTTTCAGGTGTGGGTTCATCAGCTGGGGCCAATTTATCAGGTCACCATATCCCTCCAGGCTTACTACTGAACAAATTCAACAGGCACAAATTAAAATATCGTATCGTTCACTCAGCCATCGTGCCCAATTTACTTAGATTAGGCGAATGATGCCAACCTCATGTGAAGTTGTAAATTATCAAACACGCACCTTTTTCTTTTAAACTCACAAGTGACCAAAACAATTTTCGTAATAAGTCCCATGAATTCTTAATTAATTGAAGCACAAAATTATTCCAAAGTCACACATTTGTTACCATGATACTTTGTACAATAGAGATTATATATGCTGACTACTATTAGAAAAAAAAATGGCATAAAGGAACAAGTGACATACAATGTGCAGATGGATGATAAGCTTGGGGTTGCATGGTACTCAAACTAAGACCCAGATCAATGATACCGTCGTTCTCCTCGTCTTGATAATAAACTGAATGGAGAGTTGAAGGGTTCATAAGGAAGCCTGGCATATTCGAATCCATCAGTATATTGTATGAATTAACAATTGAGACAGTGTTGGTAGCTAAAGGCATGTCAGACCTGCATTAAGCAGAGATGCCTATTTATACTATCTCCACCCAAGAAAAGAACTGAATCTGGAATCAGAAATGGAAGTGGAAGTGTAGGCCAACTAGTAAGACATAGAAGACAGGAAAGCCTTCTTCCCATTATCAATCATTGAGAGGTGTTTATCGTCTTTCACTGCTGCTATCAACATGGAAGAACTCAAGTAACAAGAGACCAGGAAAACAAGGGATGGCCAAAGTGATCTTGACAAAAGTAGTTTGGATTCTGCAACCCAATATTACTACAAAGCTTCAACTTTTCAGGTTGATATAATGGTATCTGACCAGAGCCAAGTAAACTACAAACTAAGAATAATGAGGATTGAACTATTCGACCGACAGATTTATAATGATTTGTACTACTAGCATATGAAGGGAAACAGGGTTCATGTACTTCCTGAAGTTGATTTGCTTTCCCTAAATCAATACAAAGAAGGGCAATCATAACATTTTAGTCCATTAAAATTTTTTGGTTTCTCCTTCACATAATTAAAGACATTTTACTGCAAACAATAACCCAATTGGGCATAACAATAACTCAAAAAATTGATTATGTACTTGGGCATGTGGTAATGCACCCTTCTACTACTAGTATTAGTAGTAGTTGTAATGCTGGTTTTAGTGGTAGTATATAAGATTATCTTTGGTTTTACAATGTTGAATTCTTCAAATAGATCATGGGTGCTTTGAATTATGATAACAAAGTAGCTCCATATGCGGCCACAAGGTCTAACACTATCTTTGTACATGTCTTCATGGGCAAAGGATCTGGTAAGTAGCAACACACATCATATGACAGTACTACTACCAGTAGTACAAGGGGGCAACACTTTGTTTGGAACCCCACATCCCATTCCCTCCTGCCCTTAGAAGAGGGATGTCTTACCTCTAGGGAACTGCAGAAGACTATTTACTCCATCACTACTGGATAAACTGGATTTTTATTTATTTATTTTTTTGCCAATCAATTTGCCTTTTCCTACTACAAAATGTTAAAAATAAGTTTTTTTTTTCCTTGAAAAAAGGACAATGTTTTAAATTCAATAAAAATTTCCCATATTTTTTTTTGTCCATTCACATGAGATGTAATGCGCGAGAAATTATTTGGTAGAAGTTGCTCTCTCGCTCGCCATTTGATGGACAATTCCACTAAATAATTGGTACACGAGCATGGCTCATCACTAAAGATGGAACCATATTCTCTGCGTCAATAATTTAATAAAGTTGTTCATCACAGTGGCACAACTTCCACTGGAAATACAAGGATTATATCCTGCTTGTATGTGAAAATCACCACTGCTGTAAACCCAATGCCATAAAAGAGGAAAGATGACTTGGTATCTACTATCTAGCATCTAGTGAAAAAATTAGGTAGGTCCAAGAGCATAAGGGTCTTGTATTCCCATAATGACATGTGAAACTGGCACATTCCTTTTCAAACTTATCTGCATTATATGCTACGGTCTGGACTCTGGACACAAGCTCACCATAGGTCTATAGCCACCATAAACTTGGGCCAGGCCGAATCTCAGTTTTTGCTCTCCGTGCATGTCCAAAGCCAAAGCCCATCTGTAATGGGACATTATGGAAGAACTGGGCCAGATCGGATGAGTTTGGCTTTGGGTCTCCAAGTTAGAAATTATGCCCTAAGGTTCGCTGATTAATTAGGTATGTTTCATAACGTAGATTTTTTTTTTTTTTTAATCAAACGATAGAAATTTGCTCGTATCTCTACCCAAAACTCATAATATTAACAAATGTTACATAGTATAGTCTAATAAAGTTGTTCTTGTTATTTTTAATGTATATGATTATTTATTTAATTGGGGGCCGGAGCCAAAAGTTCCCATCAAAATTACATTGTAAGGATACTTGACCTAACCTCAGGATTGTCCCTGTGATTTTGGAGGCCTTAGGAGGCAAATTCTTAAAAGGGGGCCCCCATTACTTACTATATATATATATATATTACATGCAAGATTTTAAGACTTCAAGTTCTCCTAAAGTTTACTTAAAATGCTATAATTATATCGCAACAATCAATTCACAATTTGTAACAATCAATTATCATCATATGCATATTCCATTAAAATGAATATAATTAAATTATATTTCCATAAAGCAGTTTGTGTGGCCTTAATTAAAAAAAAAAAGAAAAAAAAGATAGGGATTTGTTAAGTAGAGAGAGAGAGACAGAGGTTTAAAAGGGGATTTAGGGGGGCTTTTTTTTTTTGGAAATTTGAGGAGGCCCTAGGCTTAGGCCCCTATGGCCTATAGCCAGGAACGGGCCTGCTAACCCCTTTTCTTCAAAGTAGAGGGTCGACCGAAAATCAACCTCCCCTTACAAAAAAAAGGAGCATGGCTACTAGGCTGGTGACCTACTTAATTTCATGGGTACAACAAATAATACAATCCATCACCACCTTTGAAAAATGTACAAGAGGAGACAACTCACAAGCTGGCATAGGGGTTGGGGGAGTGCTGGACACAGTGAGATAGAGTGAACCCCACAAGGTCACAAGTAAAAAACACATGATGCATCCACACTAAATTTCCAGTGAGTGAACCCCACTAATAAAAAAAGAATAATGCATCCACCCTAAGACAAATTAGGAGTCAATTTTCACCAGGTCACAAGATTGCAACTGCTTGGCTTATAACCCAGGTCCACCAAAACTTCACCCTGTAACTTGTCATATAGTCCCTTTAAAAAGAAAGAAAGTCTGTAGCTGGAAGCCTACAAGAGGTAAATTAATATCGACCTCCATTCAAGTTTTCACTGCAATTTGTCTACTTTGAAAAGTGTGACATTTGGGTTAATTTCTATCTAATGATTTAAAAAAAAAAAAAAAAAGCCCATAAACATGATGGCTTTTTGTACAGAAACCTCAACCTCAGTTGAAGATCATGCAAGATCTACAAGACCCAGATACCAACCCATGTCAGTCTCTGATCCAAAATTCAGATCCCATTCTCTCATTCAATCCACTCATCAAAAGCCCAATAACATTACTACTTCAAATGGCCATAGCAACAACAATGCCAGCACCCTTCTGACCAAAATGAAGAGCAAGAAGAAGAACAGACTTATGGCTCTTCCATTGGGTGGGCTCGGCTGTGTGAGCTCATCGCTTGCACCGGTGTCGGCATCGGAGATTATACGGTCGGCGGACGACGGGGAGGATAAGAAAATGAAGAAGAAGAAGAAGAATAAAAAGAAAGAGAAAATGAAGAACAATATGACAGTGAAAACGAGGACGTTTAGTACCACCTCCCCTGTTGTTGTTGAAGTTATACCAGATGTTTGCTGTGCTCCTTGGATTGGTTTTGCTTCTGATGGTACTTTGGTTGATTGTGTTGAGTCGAGGAGGCCTGTTGCTCCTAGAACAAATTACAAAGAGGTACATTTTCATACATACACATACATACATGTACTAGTGTTTTATTTTTCATTTTTGATGTATTACTGAAAACTGTTTACTGTGTCCTCCATTATGTGCTTTCCATAGGAAAATAATTCTAAACTCTAGTTTAGAGTTGTATACCATAAGGTTGAATTTCATACCATGAAGTTTTTGAGATTTTCGAATTCTTTTGTCTATTTATTACGCTAAAATGACAGTGGAACTTATATAAAACGCTTATGTCAGGAAGTTATGAGTATAAAATCATTAGAGTATCTCCAATGCAGATATACCAATGTCAAAATTTGACACCTCAAATGATACCAAATGTATCGGTGGTGTCAAATTTTGACACTTATATGCTCCAATGCATTAATGCTATATTTTAAGATTTTTAACTTTTTGAAGGAAAAGTATGATATGACACAAATGAGGTGCCAAATCTGGCAGCTCTATGTGCTATCACTAAAATTTGGCACCCCAAATGACATAATATTGGAGCAAACTATTTGGGTGCCAATGTCAAATTTTGACAATGACAACTCAAATGGCATTTCATTAGAGATGCTCTTAATTTTTTTCCAATACTTTGATTATGCTTCCGCTTGTCACAATGGTTCTCCCATGTCAATTTGGACCTTATAATTAAAATTGACTGGGTTTCCTACACATGCAGCGACCTAGTACTGCAAGGAGAACTGCAAATTTTGAGTATTTTCCTGCTTTGGATTCCCCATTAACGTTTGATGCAGCTCTCTCTGGATTAAGTATATCCAATGGTAGGCAATATCGTCGTCTTCGGCATCAATCTCATGGAGGCCTTTCAGAGGTTTGTCCATAATTATAGCCTAATTTCCTCCATGTTTTTTGTTTTTTACCATTTAAAAAATGTCTAGGAAAATTGGATTAAGATTAAGGGCTTTCTCACTCATCAATTCGGAAGTGATTTCTCTGTTCCCAAATCAATTGTAACTTCATTCTTCTATTGTTCTATAATTCAGCAGAAAAACCCTGTCCATCTCAGTCCTTGCTTCTCTTGTTTTAAGAAGTATTTTTGGCAAAAGATACAATATTAAAAATGCTATTTAACCATTCATTATCATGACATGACGTGACGTGTCCTCCAATGATTAGAGCAAGTCGTGAGACGAACGCCCCATTATTTAACTCAGCAATAGGTTTTGTAGGATATGTGATTTTGTGCCTCAGTATGTAACCTCTAGAGAGGGTCTTCCCCCATAAATATATGAACATTTGAGAGGTGATTTCTATTTCATGCAATTTGAAAAAAAATAAAACATTGGTGCACTCATTCTCTAGGACATTTAAATGTGAGGGCTGACACAGAGAGACCAAGTAAAGTTTGGATCAGAGGCACCTGATACTTTTGTTGGGTACTCCTGTGGTAGGCAACTAGTTATTTTCTCAGAAGGTGCCACATATTTTCACCCTGGGTTTGCATTTGAGCCAATAAGAGGTCACAATATCTTTAATGAATAGGTCAATAATACATTACTTGACATTAGTTCAGGCTCCAAGAAACTAATCATACTGAATTCATCATCCTTACAGTTATGCAGAATTATGATTCTTGCAACACCAAATATCTGCACTTTTAGTTATTTCATCATGGTACTTTTTTTTTTTTTTTAACTTTTCTTTTGTTTTCAAACAAGAAGGGGGAAAAAAAAAAAAACACAAAACGAAACGTACCTTTATGCACTAGTCGTCAATATAGTTATGCAGGTATAAAGTGCATTTTTAATATGATTGATTGCTTTGCTGCCATATAACTTAGCATGAATGGATGCAGATCATGAGGTTCCAAAGTAGTAGCCTACTGTTTGGACGAAATTTTGATGAAGACGATCGATTTGGGGATTGGAGACTAGATGTTGATAATATGTCATATGAGGTACTCTCTGGTTTCAATTCCCTTGTACTTATTGTTCTTGCAATTTGTGTTATAGTTATGTTCATGTACTTAGAATACACATACATAGATATAAATATATTGGTGACAGTATCAATCCCTTTATGCCTCTTTGATATATATGATTTTCTTGATTTTGGGTGTTGAAAACAGGAATTGCTGGATTTGAGTGAGAGGATTGGGTATGTGGGCACAGGATTAAGAGAAGATGAGATCATCCGCTGCCTAAGGAAAACTAAGCATTCTATTTTGGATTCCTTTCCTTTACTTGTCCTCTCTGATAAAGGCTGGAATTGTTGCATTTGCCAAGTGAGTATATCACTTCTGCTACTTTCAGTTTTTGTTACCTTGTATTGTTTAATGTTGCATTTGCCAAGTGTTTTAGAAGAATTTTCTTATATTAATGTGCGAGGATTATAAACACCCATGTAAAAGTAATACAGCGAGAATTTAACATCCTTATATTTGACAATGTACTCACACAGGAGGGATGCCAAGCAGATGATGAGATGGGAAAACTGAACTGTGGCCACTGCTATCACATAAATTGCATAAAGCAGTGGCTTCTGCAGAAGAACACTTGCCCTGTCTGCAAAGCTGCAGCAGCAGCAGCGTATAACTAAGGCCAGAAGATCCTTGCTCTGATTCACCTTTTACCTCAAATTTGTTTTTCAGATTGAAGTTTCAGTTCCCAATTTTGCTGTGCAAAAGTTTTGTTTTTGCAGAATATGCAAGGGCTTTTTGTTGGGAGCCAATATCATCCAAGTATTGCAGCTGCTTGTATTCCACCATGCTTGTGTGCTAGCCATAGTTCCAATTAGATTTCTACTTTCAGTATCTTGGGTGAGATGATATCTTCATGAAGAAAGTTTTGATTCACGTTTTGGAGGAAACCAAGGCAGAATGTAAAGCAACATTATCTCCACTCATCCTTCCATTCCCATGTACTCCTATATATAATGTGTTGGTTTCCCACCATATCACATTCTACTGTAAAATTCAGAGGTGCAGCTCGTGAAATAAAATCCCATATCCTAGTTTTTATAGGAAATATTGGGTAAGAAAAAAACTGCAGAATATGTGGCCATCCTTCGGCTCACATCTTGCAACAATAGAAATACTTCCTGAAAACAGAAAAACACTTGGTGCTGCATATTCAGATTGTGCCAACTGTGGCGATACAAGTGCCTCTATTTTTGTTGGACAAAAGGTGACAGAAACAACTTTCACCTGATTTTTCAAGAAAATTTCCCTCCACCTGAATTAGAAATATGAAAGATGTCTCAGCTGCCATCACATATGCATCAATATTATCTGTATAAAATGAGGTCAAACTTCTGAAACAGGAGTTTGCTGCAAGGAAGTGACTTCTATTGAAACAGTTGATGTTTCCAAGTAGCAACGCACCAGGTATTTCCGGACACTAAAAAATAGAACAAACTTGGGTACATTATCACTGGCTGACAGGTACACGTAATCTTTTTTACAAACAAGAAATTCAATTACTCAATTCACCTTGATTCATAATGAAATTGATGAAGAATCATTTTTGTCTTCTCTAGTTAATCATATGCACTCTTTTCTTGATCTTAATATTGAAACCACAATATGGAAACAAAGCAAAGATATATACATGCAAACTTCTATCTCTTGAGTAAAACTTTCATCTCGAGTCCATTACTTCTGTTCAGGATTTGAGGGCCCTTAATCTGGTGTGGAATGCTTCATGCACATGGTCTCCTGCATACAAAAAGAACAAAGCCAGAAATTATTTTTTTGAGGTGGAAATAGCAGAGCAGGGTTCATGTTGCCAAGGCCCACTAAGGAATAATAATAACAACAATAAAAAGAAAAATAATAATAACAATAAAAGAAAAAATAATAATAATAATCATACTGAAGATAATGAGGGAGGTACTTATACCCTTTGGAAAATCAACTTTGCTCTATGACATATTCTGGATAATGAAGGTTCTTCCCTAAAATAATTATCTCAAGTCATAACGACTTAAAAATTGAACTATACAAGGATAAACTTGCTCCACTGCCTGCAATTTAAATAAAAAAAATGGTGAAACCATTATACCACCAGCGGGGTGATTAAATTATCAAAAGGGGATATTATACATCTCTCCAGAAGAGGGAAAAATGTACATACCAATCGTCCTCCCACCAAGTCATAATGAGCATAATGTGGACCTTCAGGTTCTCCAAATAGTTTATAGGTAACCAAGTGCTCAGGAAAGAGCTTAACAGTTTCTGGTCCATTCAAATCAGCACAGGCAAGAAAAATATAATATTAAACTCCAATAAAGGTAAACATGGAGATCAACTGTACTTTTTCGTGGTAATTGGATCATCTTTAATAGAACCATACCATATACAGCTTCAGGTGGGCAAATTAGGTCCCGATCACCGGCAATAGCTAAGACAGGAACATTGCTCTTATGTAGATGATCCTTGTAAAAAAAGTTACCACTCCTGTCACATAATCCACGCTCTCGAAAAGCTGTTGTTAGCTGCAATAGAAGTTTAGCCGGTATAGTACCTGCCAGTTGTGATCAGACCATATGTCTGTAAGTAATAGTAGCATGAAAAGGAGCGGCGGCGGGAGTTGACCACATTAATGGCAAAACAACAGCCCAAATCTTCAAAAGAAACTTTTGGACCAAAAACAATGCTAGCTCATTGCTAATTATGGCCTCTTGCCTCCCTCTAAACATATAAGGGTATGAAATCATAGAATGGATTGAGTGAAAATAAATGGTTGGTTTATATAACTTTTTGTTAGCAGAAGAGATACAATAAGGCACGCCCTGTCTTGAGGGGAGTGGTTCCGTAGTCCAACCTTATTTCTTTTCTTGCTACCTCAATTTTTAAAAGTAACTACCAAAATTTTGCACTAAAAATATATATATATATATATATATATATAAACTTCGAGTTTATTACTTTTAAAAGTAGAAAAACAGGAAATAGAAGCTTATCCAAACGTGCCCTTAAATTTTCTCTTAATATCAATGAAATTTCTTTTCACTTCTACTTTAAGTCTGCTCTCTTTTGGCCTACACCAGAGAGCAAATTCCTGTAAGGCCATAACTCAAAAGATCATTCATTGAATGGTTAGGTGTGAACAATGTATTGTTTAACAAGAGACATTTAATGATAAAAAGCCTCAAAACAAAGATCAAGACATTGATGGAAGCAAAAATCAACAATAATGCATAATCAAGTTTATACTAGTAAAGAAAATTGGATCATATAACCACAAACAACTAATTCATCTAAAATAAAATTACTGATACCTAGGGTAACTATTTGGATCAGATGACTCATGTATTGCCATTCTACTTTACCTAGGGCCATAGTTTCTATTAAATCATAGGCCATCATGGCTTTCCTCTTACCTTCAATCCTCAGCTTTCCCCTTTCCAGGCAATAACACTGCTCCATTTTGATAGATCAGAGCCTTTTGTTGCAGATGACGAAATCAACTTTCTCTCATCTTTCCAACTATTGGTGTAATGTCCAAGTCCCCTGTTCGTCGTCCATCATTGCATTCTCAATTCATCCATGCTCTATAGATAGAGTTATTTCTTAACTCCTTAGCATTCCATATTAAATGAGTAGCTGTTCTAATATTTGTCTCACTTAACTTTTTCACCAATTATATTAATTACAATGATTACACAGCACCAAGCAACTCTCCATCTATCCTGCTGTAACCTTATGATTAACTTCGCCTTCAATCCGTAAACCTTGTGGAAAATGTAACCAGGAGAATGAAATTGGTAACACTTGGGTATCCCTCAACCATCACCCCTGACTTTTTTTTCCCCTTTTTGGATAGGTATAACTCTTGACTATTAGCTTTTACCAGTACTAAATTTACAAAATTACCTCCATATATTGTTGTACTACTATTTATATATAATTCTTTCAGTTTCCAAGTATCTCCCTCATGATTCTAATTTACTATCCAATCTGTCATTATGGGCCCTAAGAATCTGACCATTCTATTTGTAAATTCTGTTCAAATCATTCATGGAATCCGTCCAAACTCTCCATGGAACTACTGAATTCTGATTGTAATTATTATATATTATATAATAAAGCAACCCTTGGTGCAAAAAGCACCATCCTTTCCCCCATCATGACTTCAAGCCTTAACCCTTGGCCATTACTGTTTATATAAAAGTATACAACACTAAGAAAATTTGGCTCTCTCATAATCAGATTCAAAAACGCTCCTACCCTTGCACTCCTTGATCACCTCTATTCAACATGAGGCAACAGAATTCCATTATATTGATTTTCCTAACCCTACTTATTATATATATTGAACCACCAAACAAATAGCTTGGTACCCTGCCACAAGTCCTTGGGTCACTGTAAATGAGAGTGGTAGTTTTCTTGGTAACCCTGGGGCAACAGATGCCCCGGGGAGTCAAGATTGCAAGGGGTCTTGGGATCATGTGGTTTTCTTGTCAAGTAAGTTATGCTACTATTGGTAGGACTGAACTTCGAGTTGTTCAAGATGAACTAAGCCTTGCTTGGGGTTCAAGGTTTACGTACATGGTCCTCCAAATCTCAATCCTCAAGTCATAAATTATCTGTTGAAATCAGAGGCATTCCCCCCATGGAACCTAACTTTAAAAAGAGGTGAACTGGAGTGCTGACCACCTTGCCTGACTCGGCAGCCACCTTACTCTGATATGTACTTAGTCACATGTAGCCCTCTAAACTCTGTTTTTCATTTTTAAGAAATAAAAACAATAAAATAAAATCCGATCTTCTAGTATGGCAACCCCTAGCTTTGGTAATGCTACCTAGACTCTAATAGTCTCCCTTCTAATCAAATAAAAATTATTACAATAATTTGTGAAATTCTGAATATCTCCTAAAATCTGAGGTTTTTAGGCTTACACCACAACCTCAGAGGAGGGCATACATGTATGAAGTATGGACAAGTAAACAGGTGATTAATGTCAAAGAAGGAAAGCATTCCCGACTTACAAAAGTTGTTCAAGACTAGCTTTTCTAACATCTCAGGATGCATCATGTCCTCAGCAGATATGAGATTATTAAGCCAAGACAAGACATACGGAGGACGAGATGAAAGAGGATAAGCTGCTGCCAATAATGTCCCTAAAGGAACAACGGGAACACTGAGAGCCTGTGCAGGATCAGCCTGTGCGACAAAACCATTAATATTAGTTTCTCAACAAAGTGTGATTCCTCTTGAAACTAACAAGCAGACATCATCAAACTAGAACAACAATGAGATGATTCACACAACTTGATTTCTCATCCACTTACAAGGGGTAAGAGCATTTTCAGTGATGATTTTGAAGAAGTGTAATCAAGTGACGATGCCAAAGTAACAACAGCTGCCAATTTAGAGTCTCTTCCTTCAAAGCCTTGTAAGATGAGACATAAGAATAAATAAAAATGCTAGAAAAAGTGAAGAGTTTGCCAAATACTAAATTGGGCTTAGAAGGTATAAAAGGTAAAAAATTTATTAGTCAAAGAAGATCATAGTAATTAGATACATATAGCAAGTGATGGCTTCTTACCGCATCGTGACAGCATTGCATATAGCAAGATACCTCCCATAGAGTGTCCAATTGCAAGCAATTTACCATCCTTTGGCTTGCTTTGAGCCCTTATATATTCCATCTAAATTGTTAAAACTGAATATTGTTATTTCACCATGTGATGGGCATGCATAAGTAATTATCATATTATAAAAGATGCCAAAAAAAGGTGTCAGTAATATTCAAAATTTAAATCTGGACAGTCAAACAAAAACAAGTAATCATTTTTACAGCCTTCCATTAGGAAGAAATGTCACCTCACCGCAGCAGGAACATCCTCTTCCAAGTAATTATCAAAGTCCCAATCATACTTCACAATTAAGTCAAGTTGTTTCTGAAAGTCCTCTATTGTTGAGGAAAAACGCTCTTGCAGGTCAAACAACTGAGGTGAAACAGACTGTTGACTTTCTTCAATAACATTTACAAGCCTTTGACTCAGATCCCTAATTTGGCCAGTAATACCCGAGTTTTGCCTTGATTCCAGTAAACTTGAAAGCTTTCCCCTTATCTCATTAAAGCGTTCAGATAATCGAGAATCTTCCAAGAGTTTTGATATCTGATCAAAAAACTTACCAGACATGATCTTTGATTGACCTTCACTGAGAAAGCCAGAGAGTCTCACTGACAAACGCATAAAAGTTTCTGTCAACTTCGTTACCAGCTTTGATTCATCCCATACTGTTGCTATCCCAGTTAGATCTCCTTTGACAGAGGAGACATCAGATTCATCCAAGGCACCAGGGTTAATGGTCGACTGCTGTTCTGCATAGAAGACTCCATTTGTTGCATCCTTTGCAGCAGCTTCTATCTGCTCAGATATTGAATTAGCAGACTGCTCAATTTGTTTCGAATCAGATCCCTGAATGCTTAACCCAGCACCTCGAACTTCAAGAATCCATGTGTCGAATCCTTGGCCAGACATGAAACGTGCAAAGGAAGACTGCAAACATATCACGTGCACCAGTCAGAAGTTGAAGGTTGGATGGTATATAATCAAAAGAACAAAAGTTGAATGCAAAAACTACGATCAAGTCCCTCTGAGCCTGCAAATCATAAGTAACAATAAGGAAATGGATGACATAGTTCCAAAAACTCTATACCAAGAAGGGTTGTCAAAGAATCGAGCTAGATCTACTCGCTACAAGCTAAGTCTAAGGTCAACTATATGGAACCAAGCCCAAGTCTGAATACAAACCCGTCTAGCTTTACAAGAAAGAGCCGAGATTTGGTAATCCCAGCAAGTTAAAGGTCAGTCCATTCGTGTACCCTACACTATATCCATGTATTGATACTCCCTCATATTTGGCCTTCTACATTAGTAGGCTTAACAAAACTATAGCTTGAGGGCTTTGGACTTGGTACCATCAAACTCAACTGGACTAGCCAAGCTTGAGTTGAGCCAAACTATAGCCAACAAAATCAGTAACAAGCCATGCTGAACCTGAAACCACACTCTTGATGTGTTCAAGCCAAATTGGTAAAATAAAGCTCATTTACAGCCCTAAATTAGTAACAAGTAAGGAAATATTACATTATACCCAAACCCTGATGTTGTCAAAGATTATAAACAGAATGTTTGGGGAAGATTTGATAAATCAAGAAATCAATCCCAGTAGAAATAGTGCATGGAACTCTTGGTCATGAGGAAGAGGACAGAGAAAGTGAGAGATGCAAAATAAAAGGAAAGAAATAAAAATACTAGAGGTGGTCTAAAATGCATATAAACTATAACTAAGTATGCAAAAGTAGGGATGATAAAATTAGATTGATGCATACAACAAAAATAGTATGTATGGAGTGATGAACTTATATGAAAATCTTTATGAAGTAAAGGTGATGAGGGGTTTGGAAAACAAATGGAAATAGTTTGTTTTCGGTAAGACCATTTTGTGATGTTCTGTTGTAGATGTGAGGATGTCTGGTTCTCGGTTGTGAGGGTTTGGTCGCCTCTGGCACCTACTAAGGTGACTTTTTTTTTTTTATCAAATGGAATATCATGTCACCAAATTGATGTGTCATGCACAAGAAAGAAGTTGAGTCGATGAAGCACCTCCAACTTCATTGTAGAGTAGCAAGAGAATTGTGGGTATTTGCTCAGAGTATGTTTGATATGCATTGGGTCTTGCCCCAAACAGTTCTTTGACTGTTGAATCGGTTGTGGTATAGGAGTACATTTAGAGGACCATTATCGATTTGGATAATGGTGCCTCATGCAATTTTTCGAACTCTCTGTTTAGAAAGTAACAGTAGGATTTTTTTTATGGGATTGAACTTTCCATTGGAAAAGTTGGTTAAGTTGGCTATGCTTCTTTTTATACGGAAAGACCCGGATATTCTTGTTACTGGGGACTCCTTTCATAGTTTTCTTGATTCTTTAATAATGTATCTGGGGTTTTTTAGTTTGGCTCTACTAGCATACCTCGTGTGTACAAGGGCCTTTTAAGCCCTTCTTTGAATATAAAACAATTCGTACTTGATAAAATATCTGTATATAATACAAATCAAACTTTAGAAACCAAATATGGTAAAATGTTTTTATGAAACATTGCTGAGCCGTACAATAATTGATGCCATAATCTAGTTTGTCTGGATTGAGGGATAAGGAAAAATAAAACGGCTCACCTAACAATCTAGACATATTGCAGCACATCATACATATCTATCATGTTTTTAAATGATTTTTTCCCATGCAAAATGCCAATTAGAAGACTCCACCTAAAATTGGATTTCCTACAAATTACTTTCTGGCAGTCTACAACGGTTCTAGAGCATTCTTAGATACAATGGTGAATGGACAATGAACCAGCAGAACCCATCTTCAGATTTTTGCTAGGTAAGTTCCTAGCAACCTCCAAATAGGAGGAAAATTTCTCAATGGTAAAAACCAAGGCTTGAGACTATAATATGATTGATATCCTTACTCCTTATACATAAATTGGAAGGGCCCAAACTTGTTGAGTGGATGGAAGGGAGAAGTAGTTCAAACTCACATTGAAAGCTAGATTCTCCTTATGAAACTCAGGAAAATTTTGGGAAGGTAGGGAAGAAAATGAGGCACACATTAAATGGAATTATCCACAGGCAAAAGGGAAGCACATCAAAGCTTCTTACATTAAAAAAAGGATGCTCAATGCTGAGTCACAGCTAAAAAGATACATAAGAGACTGGTTCAGATTGATGTGAAATATTGGCAAACATCTAGAGGGTTGAAACATAAAGATGGGAAGATAATTACAAATTCTTTCACAACGTCAAACAAAATCCGAAGATTGATGGAGAGTTTGATTTGATGACAAAGTGAATGGAGATAGTGTGGTCAAATACTCTGAGAAGGTCCACCAAGAAGCATTGCCATCTTGACCTCAATGTGATAGTTTTAGATTTGACATGATAACACTTCAAAAGATGGAAAAGAAAATAAAGAAACCTTTTACAGTAGAAGGGATTTTTATTGCATTTTCTATCTTTTGGAAACAAGGCCCCAAGCACAACAGAAACACTAACATTCAATTCAACAAGTTTGGGTAGTTTTGAGGAATTGCCTTTTACAATAACATTATCTTTACATTCATTGGTTTAGATCAAGGCTTCCATATTTGTCACAGCAATACATGAGGGTGCCTTGTTTTTTATACAAATATTTTACAGTATAATTCAGAACCACAATGATCCTCATATCTGGCAAGATGTAAGTTGGGTTTCTAAGTCCTCTCAAAGGCAGCTTTCTAATGCATTGCTGGATAACCACTCCCCAAATAACACTTACTCTGGATATTCTATTTAAATGGTACAAATGCAAGCCAATATATGTATCTTATGCTGATAAACACAAATACAATTCATCATATATATATATATATATATATACAATCTTGATCCATTAAGGTCCAGACCTTAAATTAATTTGGGGTCCACTCACCATTTCTCACACAACCAATGGTATTTTGAAAAAAATAGTCATTGGATTAGATAATCTTTTTATGTATGTTATGCCTGTCAAAAATTACAATGATCCAACAATCGGTTTTCAAAATACATTCCGTAAAACACTCTAACAGTATTTACCATTGGATGCTGTAACAACTATTTAACAGTATGTATCTTGAAAATCGACTGTTGGATCACTGTAATTTTTGGCGAACATGACATACATTAGAAGATTATCTAATCTAACAGTCAGTTTTTCAAAATACCAATCCCAGTGAAAAGTGGACCTTAAATTAAGCTTAAGGTCCAAACCTTAATGGATCCTCTCTCTCTCTCTCTCTCTCTCTCTCTCTCTCTCTCTATATATATATATATATATATATATATATATATATATATATATATATATATATATATATATATATATATATATATATATACAGGAGTGATGAGGCACGGCCGACCGTGGCAAGCCCATATGCGGTCATCCCTCAATGGCCGTTGGATAAAGTTGGATAAAATGGAGGGTGGGATTGAGGCAGCTGTCCGATGGGGTTTTCAACGCATGCATTTAATGTGTTGCAGAAAAAGGTGAGAATGGCAGGTGCTGTGATATACTCTCTCTCAATAATATACTCTCTCTCTCTCTCCCTCCCTTCTTCTCTCTCTCTTTCTCCTCGCC
>JAESVK010000285.1:1626473-1677792 GCA_017140935.1 Hamamelis virginiana | reverse complement strand
CAAATAAACCTCAAACATTGTTGTGATTTTGTAAAAATGGGAGCTCTCTCTCTCTCTCTCTGTCTCTCTCTGTCTCACACACGGCTTGTTTCAGTCATGCCTTTTTTCCCTACCTCATATTTTCTTTTATTTATTGTCCTCAAAAAAATCTGAAACAGATTTGTGTTTTTGTAAAAAAGAAAGAAAGAAATTGTTAAAATGAGAATAAATTTTATAAAATCTGTTTTTGTAAAAACAGAGTTGTGATTTTGTAAAAATCTCAATAATTTTTCACCGATGTTGTGTGAAATTGTTAAAGAATTCACTTAATGATTTGAAACTGTCAAAGAACTCACCTAAAGAACTCACTTTATGATTTGATTTGCTAATATTAGATAACAATAAATATGTTGGGTTAAAAGAAATCTGTTGCCACCTTGTAAAAGAAAATAAAGATTAATGTTTTGAATCATTTTTTGTTTTCAACTTGTCTAGGCTCATCTGGACTTAAGAGAAAAAGAAAGCATCTTCAGATTCGCTGCCATGGATTCAGCAGAATTTTTTTATGGTTTTTTTTTTTTTAATTTATTTTTCGGTAAAACCCCATCCCAATCCATCCCACTGCACCTTTTTCTTCCTCTTCCTTCTCCTTCTCCTTTTCTGTTCAAATTCTGCAACAAAAAATTTATTTTTTCTCTTTTATAGGTAAAACCCCAACCCACAACCACCTTCTCCGTTCTTAGTCTTCTTCGGCAAATGGCAGAGCAGCTTCAAAATAGTTGCACTTCTTCCATCAATTGATTTTGCATCATAAATACAAACCAACAAACTCAAATCTTATTTTTAAATTTGATAGTTTATCATGACAAGTTCAAAGTTACTCAATTCATCTCTTTTCTTTTTCAACCACCCAAACAGAATTTTCAACACCATGTGTACAAGGGTACAGCTACATTTAGATGAGAGAGAGAGATAGAGAATGGATAATATTAGAAATTTAATGTTAAAAATGAGTGGACATGAAGCTTCCCATACCTTCACCCTGGATGCTACCCAATTCAACTTCTTTTTTTCAGCATATAAGCTCCGTTTGGTTGCTAAGATAGTTGGGGAAAAGAGGAGAAATTACAAAAAATTTGGGACTTGGAAAAGAAGAACAGACCACTGAATTCAGCCACATACAACCGATTTTTATATTGAGCTCCGTTTGGTTGATGAGAAATTGATAAATAAATAAATAAACATAAAGTTTCAGCAAGTTGGGCGGTTAACTTCCGGGAGATGGGCGGCGAACTTTTCTTCTTTACATTCAGTCCGGTGAGGTTTAGTCCGGCGAGGTTCAGTTCGGCGACGAGAGAGAGAGAGAGAGGGGGTTTGAAATGGAGTTCGCTGCAGAGAAGGGAGAGGGGAGAGGGGAGAGGGGAGAGGGGAGAGAGAGAATAAGGAAGAGAGAGTGAATGGCCGGATTCAACAGCCACACGGCTGGCCGATCCTCAGCATTCCTCATATACATATATATATATATTAATACTAAAACCGCTGTTTATAACAGCGGTTTATTGGGGGACAAGGGATTTGACAGACGCCTGCCATTCTCACCTTTTTCTGCAACGCATTAAATGCATGCGTTGAAAACCCCATCGGACAGCTGCCTCAATCCCACCCTCCATTTTATCCAACTTTATCCAACGGCCATTGAGGGATGACCGCATATGGGCTTGCCACGGTCGGCCGTGCCTCATCACTCTTGTATATATATATATATATATATATATATATATATATTGTGGATTCTTTTTCTCTGTCTAGAGATTCGTAATTCTATGAAGCTTGATGAAATGGTCCTTTTCAGAGCATTTAAACAGACTTATCAGATTTTAAAACTCCAACGCTTTTGGGGGCAGTGCAAAGTGCTAACTTCTAAGGCAAATAGAAAATGAATACAGATGTAGAAAACAGATTGCACCAATATTTGTGTAAGAGCCATGACTAATATCCTCAGTATGCAATTTGAAAATTTCTAGGCATAGTAATGAAAATGAAATAAAAATTAAAAAAAAAAAAAAAAAAAACTAAATTTTAAATGAGAGAGAGAGAGAGTTGATGTCTAGGTGATAAAGTGTCAAATTGGACAAATCTGAAAAGCATATCCAAATAGAGTCCTACAAAGATATAACTTATGCACGTTCAATTGATCATTTAGTAGTACAACATAAAAATTATGGGTTGTATTAACTTCATATTAATTACAGCAATCTCCACTTGGTCATTCTTAACTACACGCACAAAGCAAAGCGAAAAGTATAAAGCAAGCCGGATAATTATTGCTTGAAGTCAATGCTATACTTATTCTAAGCGTTTATTAATGAGAAATTGGAATACAAACTAATATATATGCATAAATATAAACTTTTTTCATAATAAAAAACAACATACCCCAGGAGAGAGATCGTATCCAATGGCATTAGTCCCCACTCCTGACAAAAGCAACAGCGGGTGATTCTTCGGCGGAGCCTATACAAATGAACATCCCATTCAAATCATTAACAAAACGAAAAACTATTTATATTAATTATTATCTATTCGCAGCGTCTAAATTTCAAAATGTAAATAAAGAAAAAGGAATCGTTTGTTTCTTTGGAAAAACTTTCCCGAGAAAATAACTCCAGCTGAAACAAACGGAGCGACCTGAGGCGAAGGGATGTATCGCCAAAGGGCGAGCCTCCAGTCGGAATTGGCGACGGAGACATAATGAAGCTCGTCGGCCGTACATATCGAAGGCTTGTTTGAAATTTTCTGAACTGCTTCACTCGCGTCACTGGAAAACGCTCTTACCCTCACCGTCAACCTCGACGACGACGTAGCAGTCGTCAAGGACGACAAATCTCTAGGGGAAATCCGACGAGCAGAGACGGCGCGTGGGAGGAAGGGGTTCGAATTGAGACAGCGGAAAGTGGAGGCCATGTGAAGCGCGGAGCGAATATCGGGTTGAATTGGTACCATTTCTATCTGTTTCTTTCTTTCAATTCAAATCCCCTCTTTTTAAGACGAGATCTTGCCATGATAAGTGACGTGGCTGACTCCTCATTTGATCCAAGTAGAAGACACACCTTTGCCTTTGACCAATTATCCGCGGCCAGCAAGGATGTGAAGCACTGAATGAAGATCCTTTATTTGAGTTTGCGTAGTGCTTGAATGATGTGTCATGATCTAAATCATCTACATATTATTTAAGTGAAAAATATAACATCTAGACTATGACACATCACCCGAACATATCCAAGTCAAAGCAGAGGATCCTGATTATATTATATGGAAATTTCCCAACTTTATCAAGGTGGATGACTTTGCATAGTTGGTAAAATTGAATAGCC
This sequence comes from Hamamelis virginiana, assembly GCA_017140935.1. Lineage (NCBI taxonomy): Eukaryota > Viridiplantae > Streptophyta > Magnoliopsida > Saxifragales > Hamamelidaceae > Hamamelis > Hamamelis virginiana. The sequence continues at coordinate 1,674,439 of JAESVK010000285.1, read as the reverse complement.
AATTAATCCATATAAATGATCATTTACGGATTGATCACTCAATATTTTCCTATATAGGATGGGTATTTTAAAAATCGACCGTTGGAGTAGATAATCTTTTTATAAAATATCTGTTAAAAATCACATTGATCCGACAGTCGATTTTCAAAATACTGATTGTGAAACACTCTAAAAGTATTTACCTTTCGATAATGTATCAATGGTTGAACAATTTATATTTTGAAAACCAACAGTCGGATCACTGTAATTTTTTACAGACATGACATAAATAAAAAATTTATTCAATCTAACAGTCGGTTTTTCAAAATACCTACCCTAATGTTAAGTTTATGGATTAATCCTTATTTGATCATTTATGAGCCAATGGAAGGGTGATAAGTAGCAATATTAGAAGTATGAGGTACTCTTTATATGTTGAATCTCCTCATTACATTAATTAATAGAATGAAGGTGATGCAAAATAAAAGGGGGAAATGACGAGCGAATGAATTTTGCAAAAATCAAATTTGATTTAGGTGTCAACATGAACAAACTTGAACTTGTACAAGATAGGATACCAATCAGGACTGGGATGGCCGATTGCCTCAAAAACTTAATGGAATTGGACAATCCATTCCTCTACCTCTAGTTCGAAGTCGAGCCAAAAGGCACTCCAAGTAGGATTGTGGTTAGTTGATAAATGTGAGTCACTGTCCTAAAAAGGAGTCAATTTGTTAGGAAATTCATGGTTTTCAATCCCTACACTAGCTTCATCCTCAACAATGGTAAGGAATTGCACAAATCATCCTTCAATGTCACCTTATCATATTCAAACCCGGAAATAAAAAGTGAACAGGACATTCAAGAGGCTATCGCCTAATCGTCACTCCTAAATAATTTCAAATCCTCAAAAGCTAGGGTTAAGCGATCAACAAAAAAAAAATCAATTATTCAAATAAAATAAGGAATTAAATTCTTAATCAACTAACCCAATTAAGGGAGTCCTTAAAAATTTCACCTCTACAAGAACTATTTAAATAACCCAATTATTCGATTATACATAGGAGGTACCTACACTTTTTCACTAAACAAACCGAGCTACTCATTAGGAGTTCAAATTTGACTCAAAAAGGCTGATTTGGCAACTAAGCGATCCAAACTCAAGTTTAATAATTCAATATAATCACTTAATAAGCCAAGTGTGAGCTACAACAAGTTTGCTTAAATTATGTTAGTGAACATCTTTTTAGTAATGATAACCTTAACCCTTACAAAACTTGCAAAAGAAAAATGCTTTTTGCAAAATATGCAAAGTTGATTTTGGTGTAAAATGGAATAAAATAAGCATCTGGAACATGTTTCGACCATTTATTTCGCATTAACAATAATAGTAGGGAATGATTTTTGACATAAAAATTAAGTTATATTAGTATACTTTGCGTGCATGGTCAAGCCCGTAGAGAAGTTAGAGCTTTAGACAAATAGAATGACCAAGCTTAGACAGGGCATTTGAGCTCGTAACAAAGCTTAAACTTGATTTAAACTGAATCCAAGTTTAGCCAAGCCAAGCTTGAACAACCTTATATATTGCAGATCTCTACTTAGTTGGTTTGAAAGTCGAACATATCAAACTAAGACGGTTTGAAAGTCGAACATATCAAATTAAGACCCAAACTTAAGAGAGAGTAGGATGAATAAAGCAATTTGAGTTTTTTTTTTTTTTTTTTTTTTTTTACAAAGTGGGGTTAGAAAAAAAAAAAGGGAAAACGAAAACTAAAGCGTAACAAAAATAGGCAGTCCAATCTAGTCCAAACCCGGAATTACAGGCCGGGTTTTATTTGGGAGCCCATATCTTCGGAAGCGCTTACATGAAGGAGCCCACGATATGGCCAGCCCATCATTTTCGGACAAACAACCCTACTCCATAGCCCACTACGAAGAAAACTCCATTCCCCTTCCTTTCCCTCGCCTTCTTCCCCAGAGTCCCGAATCTCTACTGTGTAGCGCTCTCTCTCTCTCTCTCTCTCTCTCTGAATATATACATATACAACTCTCTCAGCTCTCTGTTTTATTTGTGGGTTTGATTATTACCAATATACAAAGCCATGTCCGGTGGTGGTGTTGGAGTGGAGAAGGTGTTCATAGGAGCTGGATGCAACAGAATCGTCAACAACGTATCATGGGGTGCCTGTGATTTAGTTGCCTTTGGTGCCCAAAACGCCGTCGCTATATTTTGCCCCAAGGTCTCCTACCTTTTTTGTTCTTGTCCCAACTCTTTTTAAATTTCTAATTTTCATTTTCGCCCTCACTTATTCAATGAAAGAATTTTGATGTTTCTCTTGTTTTTCAGACTGCACAGATTTTGACTACGCTTCCGGGTCACAAGGCTTCTGTTAACTGCACTCACTGGCTTCCAAGTAATAAGTGTGCATTTAAAGGTAGTTTTTACACAATTCATTATAACTCCTTGCTCCAGTTGTTTTTTAGTATGTATGTATATATATATATATAGAGAGAGAGAGAGAGATAGAGAGAGAGAAAGAGAGAAGAAGAAGAAGAAGAAGAAGATGAAGAAGAAGAATATTGACTTTGTTGATTTTCTGTTTGGGTTTTTATTTTATATATTTTTTTATTTTTTTAAAAGAAGAAGAAGAAGAAGAAGAATAACTTTGTTGATTTTCTGTTTGGGTTTTTATTTTATATATATTTTTATTTTTTTAAAAGAACTTATCATCAATAAGTAATGAATAAGTACTGTTGGTTTGTGGACAGCTAAACAGCTAGAGCAGCATTTTCTGCTCTCTGGAGATGCTGATGGTGCCATTATTTTATGGGAATTCTCTCTTTCAGACAGAAAGGTACTTACCAGGTTTTTTTTATTATTCAAAATTTGATCTGCTTTATAGAAGTATTTTGAAGCAGGTGAAATGACCAACTGTATATAATGTGAACTTACAATACACATCACTATGCTTAGAGAAGAAAGTCCTTGAGAGTTATAGTTTCCAATTGTAAATTGCCGGTACTGTAGGACTCATTTGAATTTTAGAACAAAAAAATGAACTGTTTTGGTATGCATAGATATAGATTAAAGTAAACATAGGAAGCAACAGTTAAGGTATACTAGGAATAAGCGCGCGGTGGAACTTTGAAAGAATCCGAAGTCCAATGTTTTCCACATCACATGCCTTTGGCTTCATAGTTTTTAACATTGTATTATAGTTTTTAACATTGTATTAAGAGGCAGAGGATTGTGAATTGCTTATGGTCTATTATTGGGCTACGAAATTGTGGAGTTGGCCTCCAAGCTTCATATTCTTCGTCACTCTTGCAAATTTTAGTCAATGTTATTCGCATTACATGCCTTTGGTAGTTCATAATTGTCAACATTATTTTGAAAGGCAAAGGCATGAGGTGAGCCATTGAGATTTTAGAAGCATAATGTATGATACTTAAGATTCACACTTTTTTTATAAATAAAATAAAAATTAAGCTATAATGCACAATTAATTTAAAAGTGACAAAATATTATTTAAGTGCGTGTTTCATTTTGACCATTGCCCAAAGAGAATGTAAATTTTATTAGAGACAAGAAAATACTGCTATTTACATATTTGAAAACAAGGATAGCCGGTCATCAATCCATCCTGCAGTTCTTGTCTGAGTTGTCTCTCACAAGTAATCACAAACAAGTCTTGAAGAACTGCATTGCTGACCAGTGGCTCTGAATCCTCTCATATTCTACTAGGACACAGTTTGACATGAAATAAAATCTCAGAACGGTTTAAAACTCTCTGAATGATTTGACCCTGCAGTTTCTTTATACTTAATGTATGAGGCACACACCTTGAGCATATGCCTGTCCCAAAGTTAAGTGGCGTTCAAATGTGTGTCCAGCGCTTCAAGGCTCAGATCTCAGTGTGTTGAGCTCCTAATGCTGATCCTTGAATAATTTCTTATGATCCTCGCCTTTAGGTAAGCCTGAAGAGTCTGACAAGTGTTTTAAAACATTGAAACATGACTCACATGTGTGTTTTATGGTTTTTAGTAGTCAGTCATACTTTATACGGGTTTTTATGCTTAGTTCAATTGGATTCATCGATATGATCTCTTTCGATTTATTTCTTGGCTACCCGCTCATTCGTAGCTTGGCGGACATCTTATCTTTTGATTGCTGATAATATCCATGTTGTTATAGAGCACCCCAAGAATGAAATTCTGCTAGCTATCTTTAGTTTACTGGGATAATTTGGCTGGTTGATGTCATATTGAATGTCCTATTCACTATTTTATTTTATTTTATTTTTTTTTTATTTTTTTTATTTTTATCTAAGCTTCTATTTGCTTTTGTTCATAGTGGAGGCATGTGCTACAAGTACCACAACCTCACAAGAAGGGTGTTACATGCATTACTGGAATTATGGTTTCTCAAACGGATGGAATGTTTGTATCTACTTCTTCAGATGGTACAGTTAATGTATGGGAAGTAATCTTTCCATCTACTGTTGGAGGTGAGTCGTATGTTTACTGAATACGGGTTTAGACTGTTTTGCTGTCATTATTTTTATGGAGTAGTATTCTCAGTTGTACATATTCTGCTTGGTGCTATCACTGCTTTGGAAGGATTTGGCATAATTTTGCAGCATATATTATGTTCTTAGTTGGAAATATCCATTCCCCAAAGCACTTCATTTTAACTTCTTTGATATTCAGATTGTTATAAGAAAAAAATTCAGTATTTGGGTTCTTTGTGCTGTACTAAATGCTTGTAGTTATCATTTTAACTTCAGGTGTTTGCAGGGAATGTATTAGCAGTGGTTGGGTTCAATATGGATGTGTAATTTGTATTTTTCTTCCATATCTATCTGCACCAGTACTTTTTTTGGCTGTGTGATGTTCATGTTGAGTCATCTGCCCACTTTTATCATAATCTGAAATGATTGAGTTGTTTGACGCCAATTACATACCTTGTTTGGTTATATTAGGTGACTGTAAATTGTCATGTCTGGAATCTCTCTTTGTTGGTTCGAAACCAATGGTTGCGCTTTCATTAGCAGAATTGCCTGGAAATACTGGGAATATAGTCCTGGCAATTGGTGGATTGGATAATAAGGTTCATCTGTATTGTGGGGAGAGGACGGGAAAGGTATTTAATCTCAGATATATTCATCATTCCAATATTTTCATGCATATAACCTTATCCGTATCTTTTTTTACTTCTGTTTTTGTTCATGCATCCAGTTTGTTCATGCATGTGAGTTAAAAGGGCACACAGATTGGATCCGAAGTTTGGACTTCTCTTTGCCTATACACACAGATGGTGGAACAAATAGTCTTCTACTTGTAAGTTCATCTCAAGATAAAGGAATTCGCATATGGAAGATGGCTTTACGTAGTTCTCTGCCTAATTCTAGTGATACATATAGGAAAGAAGAAATAAGCTTGGCATCTTATATTGAAGGTCCTGTACTTGTAGCCGGGTCGTCCTCCTATCAGATTTCTCTAGAATCCCTTCTTATTGGACATGAGGATTGGGTGTACTCAGTGGAGTGGCAACCCCCTTCGACTGATCCTGCAGAGGGGATTGCCTGCTATCAACCCCAAAGCATTTTATCCGCATCTATGGACAAGACAATGATGATCTGGCAACCTGAAAGGACCACTGGTATCTGGATGAATGTGGTCACTGTTGGGGAATTAAGTCATTGTGCTTTGGGTTTTTATGGTGGTCATTGGAGCCCAAGTGGAGATTCAATTTTAGCTAATGGATATGGTGGATCTTTCCATCTTTGGAAAAATGTTGGTGTTAACTTTGATAATTGGCAACCACAAAAAGTTCCATCTGGGCATCATGCTGCAGTGACAGATATTGCATGGGCAAGATCTGGTGAATATTTGCTGTCTGTCAGTCATGACCAGGTGATATGTTGCCCATATTACACAAAATGTTTCATTAATGTACTGTCCTTGTCTCCAAAATGTTTTAGCTACATGCTTAAGGGTTACATTGTTTCCTTTCTTAGAGATCTGATGTGCAAACTGAACCATGTAGGCTTTTCAGGTTCCATTCCTGTAAATAATTTGACATTTGCTTTGCATATGTGGCAACTGTCCAGAAATTTCTCTGGGGTAACTAGTACCCTGGAGCTTAGACACCCCTTTACCTTTCTGTATTCTGTCTCACGCATTGACTTGCATGACTTTGGTGTAGAGTCTTGTGGGTTGAAATTCCACTTGAAATTATGCTGGTGCCATTTATTTTCTTTTCATTAATGCTCCTTCTGGTTGCTGAGAAATCGGAGGACTCCCAAAGGTAAGAAGAAGAAAAAAGAAAAGGAAATTTGAACTCATGTTTCCCTTTGTTTTGGTTTACTGGAAAACATAAAGTTTATATCAGCTAAGCTTTGAACAACTACCTGGCTTGATAAGTTGTGTTTGTTTATTTAGAATTGTAAAAGGTCAATGAGAGACTTCAAATTTCATTTCCTCTATCATTTCTTTTTTCCTTTCTATTTGTACAGTTTTTCTCAGCTACCAGACAAAGCCTAAATTAAAATTAAGTTGAGCTTGTCATCTCCTAAAATGTATTATGATTGGATATTGAATAACATCTTGAGTTTATGTACTCCGCAAAGGCTTGAGCATATTATATTGATAAAGTAGCTGTTTATTTTCAATAGAGAATTGGGTCCCAACATTTGATGGCTGTAAGAAAGTTGGACGTCAAACTACTATAACTCATTGTGATTAGGTGATACTAATGATGGTGGAAAGATTTTAGAATAAATTTTGAAAAAAGGTCAAATGGTTGACATCCCCTTTGAAATACAAAAACGAGTCGGATGAGAAATTCATTCATTTTCACTTTCTACATATGGATATGGAAGCTGCATTGTTTTTGACTCTCTTGTATTTCTTAATTTTTTAACTTATCGAGGTCACAATCTTATACTTTTGCAGACAACTCGGATTTTTGCTCCATGGAAAAATGAAGCTTCTCTCAAAGATGGGAACTCATGGCATGAAATTGCTCGTCCTCAAGTTCATGGTCATGATATTAACTGTGTGGCAATCGTCCAGGGAAAGGGGAACCATCGTTTTGTCAGTGGAGCTGATGAGAAAGTTGCAAGAGTTTTTGAAGCTCCTTTGTCCTTTTTGAAGACATTGAACCATGCCATTCCACAAAAATCAAGTGCTGAAGACCTTCAAGTAGATGTTCAGATTTTGGGTGCAAATATGTCAGCTCTTGGGCTATCACAGAAACCCATTTATGTACAAGGTATCTCTCTCTCTCTCTCTCTCTCTCACACACACACACACACACACACAGAGTAATCTAAATATTACACATAACCTTGTCACAACTTGAATGGCCAATATTGCAATTAGATGTCATTGCTATGGTTTTATCTATCCGAGTGCCTCATACACTGTTTCCTTATGCCGGATGAGTTGAGTGTGACGTTTATTATGTGTTATTGGTTTCTCGTTATGTTGTTATCGGTTTCATGGATTTCAGAATGGATCTATGAAGGCTCGTTGATGTTTATACCATAACTCAGTTTCATGATTTAGAGTCTGACATTTCTCCCGTTTTACCTGCTTTAGGTTTTGTGACTTCTTTTTTATTGATGATTGAACTTTAAACACATTCTAGTTTTTGGTATGTAGTCAATGGTGACAAATAACAATACCTGCTTGCTATCCCCCCAGGTTCAAGCCCCATGCCCTTTCCGTCCACTTTGCTTACCACAATACAAGAGGGGAAGACAAAAGGTTACATTGATCCTTCTATGGGTGTATGTGGGTTGGGGGGGAGGGGGGTGTGTTGGTAAGGATGCCACTCTGGCACGAGGACTGGTGGTCAATTCAGTGGCTTAAAGAGAAATTTGATAGTGGAAGGACTTTGCTTCCTCAGTTTCTGACATTTTAATCTGGTAAGTCACATCCATTGGCTAAGCAAAAACTGCGGATAAAATATTTACTTAAAGAAGAGGAGGGGGAGGGGATTTCACTTTATCAGGAGAAATGGACATTGAGTTTGAAGTTGCCTTAGAAGTTGAAGTTGGAATCCATAGTTTGATTAGCCAAACATGGCTACGTTCTTACAAACCATTTTAGATTACCTCATTATATGGCCGTTGATGTGCTAGTCACAGATGCAGAATAGAAGAGATTATTTGTTCCATGTCCTTGGAGACTCCTTTGAAGTGTAAAGATATGACTATCTGTACCAGAGATATGACTATCCGTACCAGTTGGAAAATTTTTGTTGATCTCTGCCTTCTTGTCTTACCCTAAGATATTTGGCAGGAAATTGATGTGAAAGAGATCCATCTCTTTGTATCATTGTCTTTCCCCTAAATTCATCTGTTTATTGCGATGATTTGCCATCTTTGGAAAACCTCAAACTTTTGGCAGCCAAGTTTTGACCGCTGCATCTTGATCACTTGAATGGTCAAAATGGTGACCGCATTAGAGTTCTAGTGGTTTGACCTAATCAACATAAGAAAGGGTTAAATTTCATGCTTCCATTCCACATTGTTTTTTTGCAACCACATTGTCATCTTTGAATAAGCACATTTTTTATTCTTCCTCTTTATGTGAAGATCTAAGTTTTATGTAACTATGGTCAGCACAAATATGTTTATAAATTAACATTGATTTAATGGGCCAATTTTTTTTATTTTTTATTTTTTGGCAGCTGCACATGAGACCCCAAACAGAATTGACAATGATGGTCTTGACACCCTTGAAAGTATTCCAGATGCAGTTCCAGTTGCGTTGACTGAACCTCCCATTGAAGAGCAACTGGCATGGCATACACTATGGCCGGAGTCTCACAAACTTTATGGTCATGGGAATGAACTCTTTTCTTTATGCTGTGATCATGGAGGGAAGCTTGTTGCTTCATCATGTAAGGTATATGGTGTCAATTCTTATTGTGCTCTGATGTTATATTACTTGATCACGTAAATTTCCTAACATTTGTCATATTTGGAGTGAACTTTGGAAATTGAGCTTTTGGTGCTGAACTTTAAAAATGTTACGATAATTTTGATTGGTCCTTTTTTATTTCCCAAATTTTTCAAAACATGAGCTGTGTGTTCTTTTTAGTCTAATATCTTTTACCCCTTTGCTTGTATAACCTTTGTGTATATTGGGAGCCCTTCCTTCTAAAGTGCCTTTAATGTTTTTTTTTTTTTTTTCCTCTAATTATTACTTTGTTCAATAATTGGATGATTTGAAAAAACGAATGAGGAGGGAAAGCAATTCATTTTAGAAAAAGAAACACACATTACTATTAAGGCATTATTCGAAATATTTGAGGGCTTGAAGAATAATCTGCTAATTATTTTCAATATTCATGAATAAAATGCAAATAATTGACTTGTACTAATAAAAAAAGTGACCAACATACATGCTCATTGAAGCTGCATATTATGTTGGAAGTCTTTTCAGTTTTTTTTCCCAAAAATTGGAAGAGTTGTGTTGCAATTTCTTAGTCACACATGAGTTGATTGTTAAGCGACTCTTCCTTCATCATATTCTCTTTCAGACAAGGGCATCTCAATCATGCATTGTCATCTCTGTAGCTTATCACATATAGGATATTGTCTCATCCTATTTTATTCTGTAAAATTTTCTTAAAATCTGAGTAATGCATGGTCATCATATAACTCTTCAGAAGCTTGTCAATGTTTTAATCACCTCTGGATTGATGGACTACATCTCAATACTTGTATTCCCTTTTCTTATTGATGACCATATAGATTTCACGCTAGAATTGGTGGAAATAAGTGTATTTATTAATTGAAGGTATGTTTCGATATCTATTGAATTATTTAAGTCAGTTCATTTTGTTTTTTGTAGCAATTATAGGCAAAATTCCATCCTCTGAAATGGAGCCATTATGGGAAATAGAGGAGTCACCATATCTAAAAGAAGAAAGATCGAAAGAAAGTCATTTCATAAAATCCTGTGATTCCTATATGTCAAAAGGTGTTTGGAAGACAAATATATCATTTAAATGCTACCAAAAACGTACAAGATTCATTTCATATGCTATGTAAACAAAATTGTTTGATTCATTTCCCTGGGACATTTATGCAGGGCATTATCCTATCGAGGATTTGAGAGTAACTAAATACTAAGATCATTCTTAATATAGAGCATATTATCAGCAGAGATTGTCTTATTTACTTGATTACTCGGCATGAATAATAATTGATGAAATTCGTTGATGAATTTCATAAAAAAAAAAATATATCTTTTGTCAGATTTGGTTCTTTTCATTCTGGCGCTTTATGTTTTGTGTAGCCAGGCTGTATCTGGAAGTAGTAAATTGTTGCTCACAGATTATATATCTTGCAGGCCCAATCTGCAACAGTAGCAGAAGTATGGTTATGGCAAGTGGGTTTGTGGAAGGCAGTTGGTCGCTTGCAGTCTCACAGCTTGACAGTGACACAGATGGAATTCTCACATGATGACAATTTTCTTTTGGCTGTCTCAAGGGACCGCCAGTTCTCCATTTTCTCAATTAAAAGAACAGGTACACTAATCCCTACCTATTTCATCAACAATGTCCCTTATAGTATGATTGCTGCTTTTTAATTTGTTGTTTGTTAACATGTAGCACATAGAATAATTTACAATTGTTACTAATAGGACCTTTCAGTATGATTACCAACTAAAGATAAGTTTGCAACCCAGGATTACCAGAAAGACTACCTTTTAAATTGCATTTACAATTGTTACTAATAGAACCTTTCAGTATGATTACCAACTAAAGATAAGTTTGCAACCCAGTAAGATAGTATTACCAGAAAGACTACCTGTCCAATTGCCAGGGACATTGTATAGGAGTTCTCAATTCATTTCGTAATTTCTCGAATGTACTCTAATAAGACAATCAAATAAATGAAATCTGAATTTATCCAGTATATTTCAGTAATTCCCAAATATCCCGAATATTGCAAATAATTTCCAATTTATTTTTGAAATTTCTTCAATTGTTTTAAATAAAATGAAATGACAACAAAATGTTCTTATTTCCTTAACATGCCTGTTTTTTCCTTCTTACTTGCCAATCATTTTTAATCTTTAGCTGAATTATTTCGATATTTTCCTGAATGACTTCTGAATTCCTAATTATCTTGTTGCTGAATAATTCTGATCCTGGCTTTGGCACTGTGGCCACAATGGAACGGATGAGAAGATAATGAGATATGCAAAATCTTTTGTTGTTTGGTTAACAAGGGCACAAAAAAGTGAACAGTGTAACATTTTCATATAAAACTTCCTTGTTTTGGTAATTTCTTTCAAAAGGATACCTTAAAGGTGAGAAAGTAGCACAACCTAAACTTTTGACAGCACCGCCACCACCCATAAATTCATCCGTAATTACCTCTACTACCGCCGACTCTGGTCCTCTTGGCACCTATGGATTACTCATAAAGTGGAGCATTAAAAACTTGATTTCATTTGCTTTTCTGTCCTTTGTCAAGGGAGCAAATGGAGCAAAAAGGGGAAATTTTCCAAAAACAAATGGTTGATGTGATTTTTTGGTGGGATTGTGTTTTTGTTTTTTTCAATGTGGTGGGATTACATTTTCCCTGTGCGTTGGTTGGCCCCTCGTTACCTTGCACTGTGCTTCATACTTAAATAAATATATCTAGATACTTGATTAGACATCACTACAGCTCCTCTGAAATGTCTGTTATGGAACCTAGGCACAGATGAAATTAGTTACCAGCTTCTAGCACGGCAGGAGGCTCACAAAAGAATAATATGGGCATGCTCTTGGAACCCATTTGGTCACGAATTTGCAACAGGGTCAAGGGATAAGACCGTGAAGATCTGGACTGTTGAGAAGGAATCTGTTAAGTTGCTCATTACTTTGCCACCATTCAATAGTAGTGTCACTGCCATTTCCTGGGTTGGTCTTGATCGTCAAGGCAATAATGGAGTTCTAGCAGTTGGAATGGAAAATGGACTCATTGAACTATGGAGTATTTCGGTCACAAGAACTGAAGATGCAGGTAGCATAGCATTGCCAAGTGTAACTGCTGCTCTTGTTCGACAGTTGGATCCATTCATGTGTCATGTTTCTGCTGTGCACCGTTTGGCATGGATAAATGCAAAAAAGAGTGAGAATTGCAGGAATATGCAGCTTGCTTCTTGTGGAGCTGATCATTGTGTGAGAGTGTTTGAGGTAAATGTAGATTAAAATGAACCAAATTATGTTTCTTGTATTCATATTGACAGAATCCTATAATCGAGTCAATTTTTGTTGATGGTGGATTAGATTTTCATCTAGGCATGGAAATTTTTGTTGGTGGTAATCTCCCTCTCCGGACTTCAGACCAGCTACACAAAAGAGTAGCTTTATTCGAAACTGAAATGTATGCTTTGACTGCATCAGAACACCTCCCAGCTCCGTTTTCTCAGTTAATAAATAAGGTTAGTCCTATTTCTGCCCCAAAATGTATGGCATTTGTGCAAGGCCCATTATAAAGTATGGTACAAATGCATCAACAAGAAGTCAAGGGTGAGATTTTTGTTTTTGGCCAAGCAACGAGTTGTCCGAGCTATCAAAGCTCGACTAATTCTCGCTCCCCACGCCAAGCCACCGTCCCATAGGGTTGTGTAATGCTTAGACTACCAGACCTGGTTGGCGGTTAGTCAGGAGAGTTTGGTTGGTTTTGAACTCAAGGTGTTTGGGTTTACATTTCATCCCTTTGCCAGGTCTACTCTGGTTGGTTTAATATAGTAGGGTGAGACTAGGGCAACCAAGTTTATAAATAATGTGCCATAATTTATGGTCAATCTTTGGAGGGTGTTCGATTACAAGTTTCCAAGTTGTATTGGAAGAAACTGAGAGTGCTGGATCCAGAAATGGGAGTCAAATTATGTTGCATGTCCAAACAAACCCTTAAGTTGCGTAATCAAATTTCATTACCTAGAGAGCACCCCCCACCCCCCCTCCCCACAATTAATTCATGACCATTGATGAATGGTCCTTGTCTACCTAGAAAGTTTTGTAATGGGAAATTGTCGACCGTGACCGAGACAAGGGAATGCCGGCATGTGCTAAAGACTAATGCGAGGCGCTGATGAGTGATGACCGATGGCGATATGGCTGCGGCCGGCGGTGACTAAAATACGATTGGTTGTTATTTTTCATATATTTGACTAATTAAGACACATGCAATTAAAGCTTAACACTAGACTCAACCCCGGCATGTGTTAACACACTCTCCAATGTCTCATGGTCATGCAGGGCGCTGTCACAGATGCCAAACCATTGTCAAACTATGACCTGGTCAGGTTAGCAAGAGGAGGAGGAGGTGGAGGGCATTTTCAATTTTAATGTCCTTTGTTTTCTACCGAAAAACAGAAAAAAAAAATGTTGAAGTGATCAATATTTATTCCTTTTTTTTTTATATTGATATAACAATCATTTGCTTCGTAGTAAGCACAAATTATTTCGAATGGCTAATACAACTATTGTAATTTGCGAGAGTACATAGATTTAATTAAGCTCAGACATTTTGGATTCAAAATCAGTCAGACTTCAAATTTTCTTAGCCACTAGTCAGGGCTAGTAACCTAGGTGTTATACTATCTCATAGAGCGGTGGCCTCATGTGGGGAGAAGAGATTAGTCGGACTCTGACAGCTTGGACATCTCGTTGCTTTTATATATATATAAAGAGTGGGTACTTTCTAATTGAGGCAGTTTTCTCTATTTTAATATTTTGACCCCCCACCCTTTTCATATTCTATTCTTATGACATGTTGTGAAGATGAAAACGTATAATGGATACCTTATGATCTTATTGCCATAAAAGTATTACAATCTTAATTTTGACCATTGATTGTTGGTATGAGAAAGTGGCTTTAGTTATGACCTTTTTGCTATGAAATATTCCATCTTTTGTTTATGACTATTTTGAATGAGCAAGTAGGCTAAGAGGCTATGGCTATTCAATCCATTAAGGAATAACTCTAACCCAATCCCATAATCCAACTGATCAATAATATACAAATTATATAAATCCACAATCAAATCCATTAATATCGGATGCCCAATCCAACAATCCAATACAATTTGATAACCTTACAAAATGTAAACCTTACCATTTTTATTTTTTATTTAAAAAAAAAAAAAAAGAGAAACAGCCCCATGGATGAAGATGAAGAAGGTAGCTGAGACGTGGATGAAGACGGTGAGGTGGCGACGATGTGGAGTGGAATCAGCACCAAGTTCTTGCCAAAACATAGACAACTAAAGACAAAGGTGGTGATGTGGAGAGGAGGTGGTAGCAGCTGCTTTTGTGAGAGGTGAATCATCCCTAACCCAACTTAGCCCACTCTTTCCCATGTACAATTTAACACAAATCAAGTAATTTAATTCACTAATTAGTAATTAATGCTTACTTAAGTACAGTGTTACTGCAAAGTCACATGAGAATCAGTGGATATATATGCTAGCTAGTGTGCTTTTATCATGCAGGATGTTGGACTCCCACTAGCTATGGGTCAAAATTTGATCTGTACATTGGGGTTTTAATGTTGAGTATAATAATATATTGATCCCTTTTTTACCCAACTTTGAAGACAACAGATGCACTAAATCACATGAGATGCAAAATTTAGAATATATAAATTCATCTTGATGCTAGGGAATTGAGTCAATTGACCATGAAATCTATTTGCTAAGACAATTCTAAAGTCCCAGTTGCATTAGCTTTTTCTAAAATTACTTTTAAATGACTATCTCTTCACATATCTCTTTAAAGTAGGTTAAAGAGAAATTTGGCCAAAGGTCCTCATTTAGAACATTTTCATGCTAAAAGTCCTCTCAAAAGATTTTTCTTGCCAAGAGTCCTTTTGGCATGAATTGGACAAAAATACCCCTCATTCTCAACAACCTTCAACACCACCTATACCCCAAACACCCGGGTTTACAATGTCACACCCCAGAGTTCACTACGCCGGAATCCGAGTTCACTACACCGGAAATGCAGTGAACCTCGGAGTTCACTACGCTAGAAATGCAATTTACTATGCCGGACCTTGGAGTTCACTATGCCGGAAAACACATTTCACTGTGCCAAAAAAAAAAAAAAAAATCTTTTTCCTGTATTTTCCCAGCAAACAAACATCTATTTATTTTTTTAAATCTCTTTCTTTTTCCTAAGATAATGATTTTAAACAAAAACTCCATTAATTTGAAGGACAAAAAAAGAAGAGAGACTAGCGTGAGGACAGATCGTAGGGCAGGTCATCGGAGGTCTGGCCACTACATGTTCTCATCAGAGAGTGATGATTGCAACCGTGGTTGCTGGAAATAGCGACAGCAGTATAGAGTAGCGCCAGCGAAGCTTCAACCAATAGTTTTCATCGCGACGCTTCTCGTTGCCGAAAATAGTAACAGGTTGAAGGAGATTTCTTCAACCAATAGTTTTCATCATTGCTTGTTGTGGTTTTGAATCCTCATCTTAGTGTGTATATCAACAGATCGAAAAAAAGATTGTGAAAATGGTGTAGATTAGAGCTCTGTCTTCGGTGAAGAGAGCAATCACGAATGATTTTCATGCCAAATCGCTGCAATCAAACCGTAGATAAAGATCCTCACCACCGAATTTAACCACCTGATCATTTCTTTTTATGGCCGAATCAATCCAATCAAGCTCGCCGACAAAATCTAATCTGCGCCAGAAAAAGAATCCATCACCGATCTTAGCAGAGTTCGCTACGTCAAAGAGAAACAGGCGAGAGAAAGAGAGAGGAAGAAAGAAAGAGGCCAGAGAAACAAAGAGGAAGAGAGATGGGAGCTATGCTGACGAGCTTTGTTGCCGAAAAATCGCCATAATACACTGGTGTTGCCATGGTCAGTTTGTGGGAGAAGAAGAAGAAAAGAAAAGGGAGAAAAAAGAGGGGGGCGTCAGGAAGCAACTTGGGTATCTAAGGACAATAATGTCATAAAATAAATGGATTTTTAAAAATTAAGACCTTAGGTAGTAAAATTTTATTAATTAGGACTTTTCAAAGAAAAAAATAATATGGGAGGACTTTAACCAAATAGCCAATAAATAAGTCTAAAGTAGGACTTTTAGCCAATTATCCGTAAGTTCAAACCATGTCTTTATATATCAAAATTTTCATAGTAGAAGTGACTGTGGCAAAAGTTAGGAACCCCTTAGCTTTTGTCACTGTCACTTTTAGTATGGATGAAAAATTTGCCAATCATGCTATGATCCCTCGTGCCGCTTAGAAATGATTATCATCCATCCCATCTCTTAGATAGAATTTTGAGCTCCAAAAATGATTTTAAGAAAAGTTAATGCAAATGGGGTTTGAAGAAAACGAGATCAAATCAGAAGTCAATGCAAAGTTAGAATTATGCAGACACATTTGTATGTTTGTTCCTGAGCGTGCAGAATCTAAATTGAGTTTGACAATGATGATTAGAGAGTTTGTGAGTCGCTAAGCAACACCAATTGAGAACAAGATTGCATAAAATCAGCTAAGATAATTCACTTTAGCCATGTGCATTAAAGACTGATGACTAGAGAGTCATTAGTGATATGGTTTTAGTTGAAGAGGCGATCAAGGCAATAAGAAAAGATACTGTGGAATGACTTAGGAAATGAGGTCCTCAATCGATCAGATGGGGAAAAAGGATTCTGGTGACAGATCTCAAATAGTTGGGACAAGAAAATGTTGAGTTGAATTGAGTTATAAGCAGTCCATTTCCCGTGGAAAAATATCAAGCAAACTAATAATCTAACAAAGATCATATACATGTCCTCTACAAGATCTTTATTAGCAGAAAATGTAAGCTCAGACATCCAGTAACTCATGAACCGTAAACCATAAAGACTTGAAAAAGACATTTAATTCAAAGCTCTCCTTACTTACATTTATTCAGTGATTGTTTATATGAACTGAGCAAACACACAATATATGAGTTTGAGCTTTTACAGTATGATCTTGGATGACTTTCATTTTTCTTTGACGACAACAGTAACAACAACAATACAACATACAAGAAGAAATATAAGACCTGAGTTCCTTATTATCATCTATCACAAATACATACCACAAACCAATACCAATAACAAGATAGACACTACACAGAAAATGCAAAGGTAAACCACACCCATCCCTTCAAAATTGTTTCTTTCAGCCCAACTCACCTATAATGCCTGTGAAGTTCTGATCTGCTGCTTCATATTGTCTGTGGGAAGCTGGGCAGAAGCTTCTGGTAACCGAACTGTAGGGGCAGACGTCATGGTTTGGTATTGACCAGATAATGGCGGCAGAGGCTGTGTGAAGTATATCTGTGCATGTGAATGAGCAGGATCCGCAAATTCAAAAGCATAACTAGCAGTAGCAGCGGAAGTTGGGGCAATAGACTGAGACGGATGATGAATTTGAGAGTAACCAACATATTGTTGCTGATGTTGATTAGGAGCAACTTGAACTAATGGTGGAGCAGCTGCAGCTGCTGTTCTGTACACACCTGCGGTCATTTCGGATTTTGGGGGAGGAGCATTTCTTGTGGGGTTGTAACCTGCAGGAGCAGGGATCATGCTGGGATTGGGAGGTGTTTGAGGGCGGCTAGAAGGGATAGCGGTGGTAGCTTCGCTGAAATTGGGTTGCTGCACAGACAAGTTGTAAGCTTGGGTCTGTCTAGGAGGCATGAAGTACATTTGGTACTGCGGATCAAGCTGCTGGAGTTGCTGCTGATGCTGCTGGTGCTGCTGGAGTTGCTGGTGCTGCTGGAGTTGCTGTTGCTGCTGGTGCTGCTGGAGTTGCTGGTGCTGCTGCTGCTGGAGTTGCTGCTGCTGGAGTTGCTGTTGCTGCTGGGAAGGATATACAGGATAGTACGATGAGATTGGCACAGGCCCTGAGGGGTGGTGGTGCATATAATGTGTGCCAGCATGAATGAATTGCTGCTGTTGTTGTTGGTCCAATTGGGATTGCAATATATACCCAGTTTCTTGAACTTGTTGTTGCATCTGTACCCAAGTGTTTGGATCGGAGATATTAATCTTTGGTTCAACAGGGTTAGCAGAAACCCGATTGGTTCCAGTGGGAATTTGAACAACAGGTTCTTGATAAAGCACGGGTTTAGGACGAGACATTGCATTTGTAATACTATTATCACTGTAAAATTACAAAAACAGAATGAACCCAATTCAGAACTTGTTCATTACCTCATAACAAACATTCAATCCAATTACTTCATCGAAAATGAAGTAAATAGGAGGATTCGTTACTCCATTACAAACAATCAATCTAATTAATTTAGCAACAATGAACTAAATTGGAGGATTTGTTACTGCATGACAAACAATCAATCTGTTAATTTACCGACAATTAAGTAAATTGAAGGATAAATATAGTAAAAAAGAATCTAGGGGGTTTGAAGGGTACCTTGAAACTGAATCTGGGGAAGGCAAGTCAATAGCGCCAGCTGGTTTCTGTTGTGATTGTGGAGGCAGAGTCTGTGGAAGTTTCCGATATCCAACAGCCAACCCCTGCTCCGATCTCTCATCATCGGAAAATACCCGATTCGAGTACTCACCGGCACCAACAGCAGAACTAATCGGCACCGCCGGTACCGCAGTTGGAGCCACAATTGAAGTCGGCATCGGAGGCGGAGACGACAAAACAACAAAACCCTCATCATGCTTCTGAGGAGCAGCAGCAACATTCATCTGACCAAACTGTTCCTCAATCCCCACCTTCTGACCACCACCACCACCGGCTCCGGCATCCTCCACGTGAACCCGAATCGGCGGCAAATTCGCAAGTAAAGGCGAAGAAGAAGCCGACCCAAAAGACGACGTCGTCTCCAGCATCGGCGAATCGGGCACCGAATGAATATCCTGCCTCAAATTCTTACAAGAACCATCCAAGTCTCTAGAACCCAAACCCTCATTACCAACACCAACATCATTGTCAAGACCCAACAAGCAATTCACCGACGCCGATTCCGAAAACCCACTCGAAAGCACACCCGCACCATTAAGAGCATTCAAGAACCAATCCTCAGACTTCGTCGAATTATCCAGAATCGACCCGATCGACGACGACGTTTCCGGCTTCGAAGGAAAGAGGAATAAGCGAAGGCGAGAGGATTTAGACGTCGACCCACCGCCGGAGCAGATACGATCGTACTCGTCGATCATATTATCAAGGTCTTCATCGGTGGTGACGGAGATGAGAGAGTCAAGATCTTCGTTCGGGAGCTGGTATTTAAGGGTAAAAGGGCGATTATTGAGAAGGGTTTTGGAGAGGCGAGCAGAGAGGTCAGAGAGAGAGGTGTGCCGGTCTACGACGACCATACGAGTGTCGCCGGCGACGTAGCAGAGAGACTTATCATGGGGACGGGGAACGATGTGTCCGCCATAGCTGCACATGAGACGAAGCTTGGCCCCACCTGCAGGTGGGATTGGCTCGTCCCATGAATCAGTATTCCGAGAGCGGGGCGAGGAATCGACAGAGTCGGGGTAAGAAAGGTGCGGTGGGGCGGCGATGGCCGCACCGGTGGCGGCGGCGGAGAGCGGCGGAGCTGGTGGTTGCTCCATGAGTTGGTGGGGGTGGAGGGTTGTTTTTGGTTGGAGGAGAGAGAAAAAGAGAGGGAGGAGATGGAGTGGAAGTTTGATGCTCTTATAGTTGCTCCACTCCTCTACTCCAGCCTCCAGCTGTTTATTTTTATTTTTATTCTTATTTAATTAATTATATTTTTTTATTAATATTTTATCTTGGGAATTAATTAATATTTAATTAGGTGGATATATTTTAATTATTTTTAAGAGGGTAAAGCCGTAAAGGGCGAAACAGTGGGCATCGCTGTGGAAAAAAGAAGTGCAAGTTGTGTGTAAGATTTATAAAAGGGGATGGAGTCAGACGGTTTGTTTGACAGCTAGATCTGTGATTGGCTCCAGATGGTGTGCTGGTTAGATTTCGCCACTGGGAAACCATTCAGCTATATGGAGGACCACGTAATCCTGAGAAAGCTACAGTTTCAGTGCCACGTGTTGCCATCCCATCGCACCACATAAGCTTTTGATATCCACTTTCTTTCTTTCTTTTTTTCAAAGAAAAAAAAAAGGGCAAGGTGGCATTACATTCAATTAGATTAATCCTATCAAATATAAGACATTGAGCTAGGTTGGGTAATTCCTATAGAAGCCTCCACATTCATCAAAATCTATACCAAGTTCTCCTTTATTTGTCATGGAATTTGGAAGGATAGAAACCTCAATATCTTTGAGCACTAATTAACTCCACTTCACACAGTTTCTAAGGCATGTATGGACCAAGACATTGAATACAAACTTGCTTGATGATAACACTGCTATTACTACTCATACCTTGTCTATGACCAAAAATGTCTATCGGATCTTGCTTGAAGAGAATTGGTATAAATTCGATATAAAGACATGTGCAGTAATAAGAATTGGAGTCTTATCCATAGTAGTATAAGAATTTGGATAAGAAGTTTCTCTAGAAATGTGGACAGAGTTACAAGTGTGATAGTTAAACTTTGAGCTTTAGAGACGAGTTCAATCTCATTACCTATATCGAAATATTTCATATTGTAATTGAGTTGGACATACAGATAGTTATTGACGTCATTAGCCCGACACTACTGTCATCCACTATCTTGAACCTTTCTTGATCGATTGCAACTTGTTCCTTCACACTTTTAGAGTTGAACACTTCAACACACATTCTTTGAGCAAAATAGTCTATCTAGGAAATGAGTTGGCCCTATTAGCTAGGATAAGGATCCATACTCGATTACTCGCACATGAAAAATATATTGATACCCATTTGTTAGAATTAGGAGGTTTGGATTTGAACAGTCTTACACTTGACTAAAGTATGTACATAAGCTAATAGGCCAATACATTTTAACAAATGGGTATCAATATATTTTCTCCAAGCCTCCATATTCGATTACTTACACTTGATTTTGTTGTCTCTTGCTGTGTACGTATATACATACACGTTCTATTTTTATAAGAATGTCTTGATATAATTTATATAATTAAGCCCATTTAATCCTAACATCTAAAATAAATTCAATTTAATCCAAACCTTTTAAGTGACCTTTTAACATTTACCATTGGATCTATTTAAAAGATCAGGATTAAAATTAAGTGGATTGATAATTAATTGAAACTATGAAAATTTCAACTTTTAATACACGTAACATATGACATGATACTCATTGGATGGTTGTAGTGGACAAAAATGCACAAACCCAATTACAAATTATCATTTGTAGGAGGACTAACATGTGAGATCCACGTGCAACGAATTAGCTCAACGCTTATTGCGAATAGCAGTCCCCTATTATCCGTGGAGCGTGGGACTCCGCAAGACGGCGTTCATCACGGAAGAAACGCGGTAGTGTAAAGGAACGATAACGTTTTTGCCATGTGGATTCTGATTTCTGGACTGTGGACCCACCCATAGGGCCATACACAATATGTATTCATCCTGTTATTTCACAACATGTACCACAGTGGAAGAAGCTTTTCAAATTGGAAAATTTTGTGGTTTCTCTGACACACATCTTGCCCAAACAAGCACCTTGACCACCTTCTCTCTCTCTCTCTCTCTCATTTGAAAAAATATATATAATTGAAATTCACAATTTTATATTGTATTTGATCATTTGCAGTATGTACTTTAATACAATACATGATTACGGCCGTCCATGACATGAGTATTTATGCCACGGCTAACCGTGATCATATACCACATTTGCGGTATGTACCGGAATTGATCATTCCTTATTTTATATATATAATAGATAATATAAATTTAGATGTTAATTTAGTAAATTATTGATAAAAATTATTTAGCAATATTTCATTTTTTAAAAAAATTTTTAAATTAATCATCTTTTTTTTTTTTCCTTTTTAAAAAAAAAAAAAAAACTTTTCTAAGATGGAAATAGATGGTAAAAGAAAAAAAAAATCCATAACTTAGATAGCAATACATATATATTTTTAATCTCAAATTTTGACAATTCCCTCTAGTGTTGCCAAATTAGCATATATATATATATGGGAGGTCAGTAATAAATAGGCCATTCTCATTCATGAGGAATAGAAGCCTGAATCTCACCCCATAATGGTAGAGATATGAACCATTGAGTCAAAGTTCATGTTCATCATATAATTTTATTCACATTCCTGTTTTTTAAAAACTAAAATAAAATTCTATTTAAATTCATTTCAATTCAATGACTTTGCCCTTTCAAACATTTTTTTTAAAAAAAGAAGTAAAAGTATCATTTACAACTAAGTTACTAAATTACAATTTAATGAGATTAATGGAACCCAAAACATTTGAATCCAGTCTTAAAGAGTGTAAATTATGTGAAAAGATATTTACAAAAAATTTATAAATTGAATGATAACAAACTTAATTAAGCAAGCTAATTTTTGTACATGTAATCTAGGCAGGAGCATCAAATAATGGGTCCAAATTCTTATACCCAAAGATGAGTGACATGGGGGGGATTAATTGGTAGGGAATATTTGAAGGGAAGAATGGAGGTAGACATTGGAGAGCCCAAACCCTTTTCACACATGGAAGCCTAAGCCTACCAGGACAAAACAGCCTTCTTGATTCTGTCAAACTCAAGGTGGGACCCCCCCAAAGTGTTCAGCTCAATCATCTTTCAAGGATGGCAAGGTGGCTCAGTAAGGGCAAGGTCCACTTTGTTACCATTACAGTATAAGGGAGAAAAAAAAAGACCCTGGTGATTATGGGCATTGATGTCTCAAGTAGTGATACAATTATGTTTTGTAGAGTCAAATCAATGTATATATAGAGGAATCTTTTGTTTTTAGGGTAATGCTAAACTCAATTTTGTTACAACATGTACTGATTCTAATTAATTCATAACATGTACAAAGCTGACTAGCTATTGAACTTTATACACAAAAAATATATATTTTTTTTTCTATTCACCCAATGAGCATCAAAAGAATGCACCGGATCAGGTAAGGTCGAATATTTTATTATTATATAATTTTTATGTAAACTAACTTACAATTAATTTTGAAAAAAAAAAAATTATGTCTACCTATTTTCAATACAAGGCTGAATTGATTTACTGAAAAATAAACTAACCAAACAATGATGAAATAAAATTAGTTAGATTTATCTTTAACCGATCAAATTTTCGTAAAATATATTTTTTAAATCTTAAAAACCTGATTAGCTGAAAATGAATTTGATTCGTTATTATATGAGTATTGTTAAGTAAATCATTTTTTATGTAATTTTGTTCAGACTTGTATTAAAAATAATACATAAATACAGTTTTTTTTTTTTTTTTTTTCAAACCCGCAAAATAGTAGAAATAGAATAGATACTTGTGATCTTTGCTTGGTAATGGCAGTCCCATCCTATCATTTTCTCAGGAAAGGAAATGGAGGAGCAAGAAAATCCTTGAAAGGTTTTGAATCTCACATTTCAACATCACAATATAGACTTGAGAGCATAATAACCCATTAGAAAAACAAAAAGAGGACAAAGAAATGCATCAAGTGCACGTTCTATAAACCACTACTTTGAGTATTTTAGGTCAAATTCCACATCATTTTTTTTCACTATGCTTCTAAACATCAAATATCTTGGGTGAAATGCATTGGACTCATGAAATGTCTAGTCTACAAATGCTACCTATGAACACTTTGGCTTGTATAGCCCTTTTTACACAAAATATATATATATATATATATATGGTCCCACAAACCGACCCAAATCCTCTTGGTGACATAGCTGATGATGTTCTCTATATACCCTATTCTGTTTCAACTTAATAATATTTTTTTTAAGGAGTTGTTTGGTAATTCTGAATATGAATCTGATTGATTTTCTATTAAAAAAAAAAATTTTCTATAAATTAATTCAGTCTATTCCATAAAATAAGGCATAAAAATATATATATATATTTATATATTTTTCAAATTAACAAAATAGTAGACCCTGTTTACCTCGTGAAAATTTTTACAATTTTTATTTTCTATGAAAATTTTTTAAAAACAGTTTTCATTTTCAGTTTTCAAAATTTAGAAAATGTGTCTACTTTATAAAAATTAAAACTATTTTCAAAATCTAAAAATAGTATAAATGCATTTACTAAAACTATATATTATCTCTATATGTTTTATTATTTTTATTTTTTGGTTTTACAGTTGATCTACATATTTTTCTATGTTTATAAGTATTGTCACGAAATAATCCTTTTTTTAAGTTTTCGTGAAAATACAAAAAAAACATATTTTTTGATCTTTTCACATTTTCTTACAAACTATATTCATTTTCTTGAAAATAGCTTTCATTTTTTACAAGTAAACGCATTTTTTAGGCCATTTTCTGTTTTTATTGAAAATGGAAATGTAATTGCAAAAATTTTCACGAAGTAAACACGCCCTTAGTTAGTTTATATAAAAATCAAATAGTATAAAGAGATGTACCTAACCCGATTCTATTTTTAGCATAAAGAGATCTTCCTTTAATTAAAGAATGTTTCAATTCAAAATTCTCTCTTGAAAAGTGATTTGTATGTTGAGGGAAATAATTATAATTGAGCATATGAATTAACTAATAATATTGACTATAAAAATCAACGAAAGATAGTTACTGTCATGATGCTAAATCCCGTTAATTATGGCAGTCATTTTTCTAATGTTACATTCTTTCTGAAATGAAAGTGGCAGGCGACGTCCATGATGCTTGTAACGCGTTTTTCACGATAAATTTAGAAATATTAGGACCTCTTACTGTGTAATTTAATAGCTATAATTAGCTTATAAGACAATCAAATGTAACAGCTGAAATCAAAACATTAAGATTATGATATCATAAACACGGACGTACATGAATTTGTTTCTGTATTTTGTAATCAGCAGTTGAATTACACATAAAAAAATTTTAATATTTCTTCTCATTAGGAGCAAATCCGGACTCTATGTTCAAGATGTTTAAATGGTAAAGCATGTGAATATATATATATATATATATCTTTCTTCATGTCCGAATTCGAATTTCTATAAAGATACCAGTTTTAATTTTAATAATTCACGAATTATAAAATGACAATATATCATTTTTCTTATTTAATACCCGAGAAAAAGAAAGAAAGTGAGTCTATGCTCATTGATCAATCGATGTTTTCTACAAATTAATACAAGACTTACAATTAAAATTCTATTTATCTAATTAAATTCATTAATAAGTTTAATTATCCCTAAGATTTGACTTCCATATATAAAATTATAAATTATTCCCAATAAAAATAAATTTGTTATGGTGTAGATATATAATGGGAATGACACAAGAAGCATATACTAAAACCAATCATCACAAAGGTATAATGGCCACTAACTATTTTGAGTATAAAAGGAGCTTAATTATCGAGAACTTTGTAATCTAAATACTATCTCTTTCCCTTTCATAATGGAGTAAAAAAAAAATCATATACAAGTTGTCTATATATATATATATATGAAAAATGTTCTAGTCAGGTTTTGCTGACTTTAACTAAATTCAGCAAAAAACACAAACCCTTGAATTGGAATCTTGAAATGAATCTTCCATTAAGTGAATGAGAATCTAAGAGCTTGTGTTATTTGCTGATTTTGGTTAAAGTCAGCAAACTAAAATCAGCAAATGCTGACTAAATCACTTCTCATGGTGGAGTTCTCTCGAATCAGGAAAATTAGCACAACTTGGTTCATGATAAGGAGACCCAAAGGTCTTTTCAAACTTTCAATAGTCAAATAAAGGCATTAGTTTCCCTGTGAATAGAGAGAGCATTGCATTATGGGATCTGCATGCTTATGAGAATTGCGGCCCATTTCATAGTGGGATCTATTTAATATGAGTGTTACGGGATTTATATATATCATTTTCCTTGTCAATATGTATATATATAATTAAAATTATAATCCCAATTCCTGTATAGAAGATGCCTGCAGGCTTAGGTATCAATGTATCATGTGCCCATGTGAGTTAGGGCTAGCTATGTGACTGTCACCTCCTTTGATGAGGTCAACAATAATTTGAGAGTCAGATTCCACTACAATATTTCTATAACTCTGTTCCTGTACCATAAATAGGCCATGGAAAATTGCCCAAAGCTCATTGTTAACATTTCAGAAAATCTCCCGTGGATAAAATGGTCAGTGAAAATATGGTCAGCAGTTCAAATAGAATAACGAAAAAGCTAAAATTTAAACACACACATATATATATAGTCCCAATTCCACGGACGTCCTTAAGCTTCTTATTGTCAGCGCACTTTCATTGGAATAATTATTTTGAAAAACCGACCGTTGGATTAAATAATCTTCTTATGAATGTCATATCCGACAAAAATCACAATGATCCAATGGTCGGTTTCTCGGATATGTCACTAAGAAAAATTGTGACAGTTTTAGCAATCACAATTTTTCATGACTATATTTTGAAATTCTGATATTGGATCATCGTGAGTTTTAGCATGCAAGACATCCATAAATACATTATTTAATCTAACCATTAGTTTTTCAAAAATATGCATCTCACAGTTATCTATGGGCTTCATGCTTACATAACTTATGTAAGCGTATGTTGTTAGACTAGATACACTACTTATGGACGTCATACATGCCAAAAATCACTGTGATCTAATATCATAATTTCAAAATACAAATACGAAAAACTGTGACTGCTGAAAATTGTCACAGTTTTTCTCAATGAGATTTCTGAGAAACATGCAAACCATCGGATCACTGTGATCTTTGACATATATACATGACAAGCATAAGTACAGTATCTAATCCAACAGTTACTTTTTTAAAATATATATGCATCACACAATTATCTAAAGACTTCATACTTACATAAGTTTATATATACAATCATATACTGACTTGATAATATATATATATATATATATATATATATATATATATATATATATATAAGAAAAGTGTATCTCTCACATACGTACACACACATAGATAATATATATAAATAAAAAAGATCGTAGATGCGTTGTTGAATTGTTGCTCTCAACCTCCTAGGTTATATTTGGAAGCATTCTAATTTGACAATAATAAACAATAAAGATGACATACTTTAGAGGCTAAGGTGGCATATTGAGCTGCTTTTCAATTCACCTTTTATGTTAATTAACCTATATATAATGGCAGATTAGCTGTATTAATTATTGTTCCAGTAGGCTAAGGTGGCAAATTGGGCTGCTTTCAACTCACCTTCTATGTTAATTAACCTTTAATGGCAGAATTAATTATTGTTGTAGTAGTTGTTGCTGTTTAAAAACTCCTAACCAACAGTGATTTGCATACTTAATTATATTTATACAAGATGATAATGATTTTTAATTTTATAAACTCGAAATTAACATGATAGTGCTTGCCTTGTTAGCACAAAAATCTCAAATAAAAAACAAAAAAAATAATAATAATTAAAATGAAAATGTGTCAATGTGGCATATATTGTCCGTATATGTGACAACATGGGTCATTGTCCGGGGCGGAGCTAGGAATTTACTTTGGGGGGAGGGGCAATTTTTTGATTGTCTATTAGTTTGTTATTCGACTTTCCATTCTCTTATCACCGGTTTTTAATAAGAATTATAATGTTTTTTTGGAAATTAAAATTTGTTAAATTTAAATTATGAAGGAAAATTATTGATAAATATGTATTTTGGATGAATTTCTGGTTGAAACATATTTTGTATAGTTTGGTTGAGAGAGTAAAGAAATTGAGAGTTCTTGTACTCTAATTTTTATTATTGTAATAGATTTGATATTTCTCTCATTCCTAAACATGGACAACTTGCCAAATATGTAAAAATGGTCTTATACTCTTATTGTATGCATTTGAGTAAAAATGAAAAACTAATGTCAAAAGAAATAAATTAAGTGAGGTGCAATTTTAAAAAGAGAAAAAATAACTTAAATGGGCACAATCAATTTTTGAAGGGGGCAACTTATGATTGATCATACACATGTATAGGGAATTTTTTTTTTTTTTTTTTTAACTTGGGGGCGAGGGGAAGTGCCCCCCTCTAAGCCTAAGGTGGCTCCACCCATGGTCATTGTGTTGCCCCGACGATGCCATAATAACCGTAGGTGGTGAATAAATTTTGTGAAAATAGGCTATGAGAATAGAAAAAAAAAATTATTCCATGTAACGGAAGCATAAGCCCTCTAGACACTGAACATCTATCATATCATCAATTATGCTGACATGATTGTTGGTCGATATCTAGGGTTGTATACACCCGAACTCACGAAAATAATTTTTCTAAGACAAGCATTTTTCATTAAAAAAAAAAGAAGTTGAAAATGTACAAAAAAGTCAAAGAAATCTCCAATTTTATTTGATAATAATGCTAAGTTAGGCCACTTGAAAATGGTATGAAGGGGCATGCAATGGTGGGGCTTGATCCACCTCAGCAACAACTTGTCTTCTTTGCTTTTTTTTCTAGGCCTGTATTTGAAGGATAAGGTAAACTAATAATTCATGCCTTGACACAAAAGGTCATTGAGGTGCCATAGACATGACACACGAGAAGACTCGATTTGATTTTTCTATTATTGAGAAACATATATCACAGGATTTTGTTCACCTAATTGCTCATCATGGAGCCAAATTTGAACATATTTCATTGCATGCCCTAAACTTTAAATTCTTAATGCAATCTCCATCCGTGATTTTATGAAGATGATGTGATTGCACCAAACAAATGCACGTAACGCCAAACGTACCTATTAGAACGTGACGTCTAAGCATTATTTAGGCATATCATTGAACGTACAATTGATATAACAAATCGATCACTAAAATATTTTTTTTTATTATATATATTGAAGAAAATTCGATCTCTAAATCTAATCTAATCCGACCCTCTTTCTACACTCTCATCAGATTTGTCCCAGTACTTTAAGAAACCAAATTTTAGACAGTCTAAAATTAAAATATATATGTTATAATATAATCGAAGCTTACACATTAATCGAGTTTGATTTGGTTCAACCAACTTACGTCGTTGCTCTACAAATTAAGCAGGTAATATTATGGTAGTTGTTTTGGTTTAGATTTCAACGTCGGATGATACAGGATATTGTTTTTAATTTTAAATAATTCATATTTGAACCCAAGGGTGGGTAGCCTAGTGGTTGAGGGGCTACCAAGCCCCTTGGTCCTGGGTTTGACTTCCACTGACTACTAATATCCTAGGCCATGGACCGCAAGGCGCAAGTCTTGTTTCGAAAGCCTTGTTCGGGGTGCAGGACTTAGTTTGATGCGCACAAGCTGGCCGAGGATATCTGTATAGCAAAAAAATATATATATTCATATTTGTTTAATTTTCAGGCCGAATCCATCTTAATTGAACCCTTCATTGAGCTTTCGTTGACATTTTCTTTGGCCTAAGCTTTATTTGACTTTTTGTTTTCCAAGATCCCAATTAAAATGCCAAATTAAAATATTTTATTATTTTTCTTGTCAAATGATAGAAGTCTATGGTTACCTCTAACATTGATAAATTACAATTAGTTTGGCTTTGATAAAATTTGGTTACCTAATTGGAACTCTGACTCTTTCAATAATTTGGATCTTCATTAACACATAGTAAGTAAATATTTATTTGATAGAATTGCGCTTTCATTTTATGGATGGCAACATGTTACTTTTAGGTCAAGATGCATGCCTGCAGATTAACATGGTTTTGGTCCCTACTACAATCTCATTTGGAAAGAAAATGGCACCATATATATATATATATATATATATATATAAAAAAAAAAAAAAAAAAGCTGTAAAGGAAAAAAGAAAAGTAATTAGGAGAGGGCCATATATCATGAGTATATTTATGAGTATTAATATTCTTCCAATTTAAGAGAATCCTGCATGGATATTATCATATGTACGTAGCTCATCATTGCCCGGGTAAAAAGACTCTTCAAGGATTCCACGCACACACTCACAAACGGGCGCGCGCGCCATGGAAGAAGACTTGATCTATTATGGACGATGGCGATAGAATCTCAACAAAAAGTCATCCTATAATATCCAAGGATACAATTTGATACCAAACAGCCAAGAAATTCGAGATTGTTCACAAAATCAACCTTAACTTGAGAAAATCTCGGAACTAATAGGATAATCTATCTACTTATATGAGGAAAGAAGAAAAGTAGAAAACAGAAGAGAAGGTACAAAAATTCTAAGCTCTAATGGTGGATCTTTTCATTCAGCTAACCTTATTCTGAAACTGACTTGACCGTCGGAAGATTATCGCCGGATAACATCGAGCAATCCCACTTACTTTTTATGCAGATTAGAGATCGGTGAATCCTCATCCACTTATTCTTAAACCATCAATATATATATATATATATATATATATATATATATATAATATTTGCATGTGTTTTGATCACATACTCTAATCAAAATTTTAACGATGATTTCTTTCCATCAAAAAAGTTTGATTGAAACTCCCTATTAACTTTGATTGGTGGCATGGACCGATTTTATTATATTTTTGACTGATTTTATATTAGGAGAACATGTCTAAAATTGCATGCCTAAATTAGTTAGATAATTTTAAGAACTCATGACAAAACATCGAGATGAGGACACATTCTTAACAACCATTTATTTTAATTATTTATATTTTTCAATTATATTATAAGACGATACATTGAATTAAAAAATAGAGAACAAATAAAACTGATGATTGAATAATATTTTTTAATTTATTAAATTAGTACAGTATTATTACATAGTGCTTATCCCTCGTATCACCAATACGTCAAAGATTAATATGAAATAATATTATTTACTTAATTACTTTAACATATAGTCTGTGCCGTAGTCAATATTCAAGTGTGGACTGACAATTTGGGCCAAAATAAATGAGGTTTCTCTGAGAGCTCAAATCCAGGGCTCCTCCCTTATTAAATTATAATTAAAAAAAATGCGAGCTCTCAAACCAATGCGCGCAGAGACAGAGACAGAGAGAGAGAGAGAGAGAGAGAGAGAGGATTAATAAGGGTGGGAGGGATGATGGATCCCACACAGTGCATTTTAAGAAACAGCTAATCACAGATGTGGGGAGAGTGGGACCACTTTAAGAAACAGCTAATGAGGCAGAGGCAGAGGCAGAGGAAGGTATTCTTTCTTTTTAGGACCTCCAACATGCCGTCAAACTTAATTAAAGTTACCTCCATTTCACTTCACAGTTCACACACCCCCCTTGTCTTGTTATTTTCACCCCACATTTTCCTCTCCAAGTTCTCAGGCCTTTGAATACTATTTTCTTTCAAAAATGCTATACAATCAAACACTTTAACTCGAAATTAAAAACTATCACAATGTGTCGTATTTTGAGTAGTGTGTAAAAAGGATAGAATCGATTTGAAAGAATGGACATTACCACTCAGAGCACGACACATTAGGTGATTTTTAATTTCGGGTTAAAGTATCTAGTGCTATGGCTTTTTTTCATCTTCTTTTTACTGTCACTTCCATTATAAATAGCATAATAATAGTAGAATTTTTTTACTAGTCTCCTTCGGTCCCATTACAGATAATTGAAACTGAGTTTTCAATTTCACGAAACGTATTAAATGGACCATAATTTATTTTACTTTTTTTTTAAATTATTTGTCTTGTCAGGATGACCTTTACATTTGTACGAGTGGAGGGAGACTAAAATTCTGTGTTTTTTAAGTAGAGAGTTGAGTACCAAATTGCCTTAGTGTTAGAGACGGTTACAAAAATAATAGAACAAGTACATACTTTAGGCCATGGTGCATGTGCTTACTTAAAATAATTAAGGATCCAATAAGGCTGAGGCCAATGCAACATGAGCTTCAAAATCTGGTCATGCCAAGTCCAGCCCACTCAAATGTTTGTGTAATATTGGGTGGGCTAAACTTCTACTTGATGGGCTCTCATCTATGAATTCAACAACCCAATTACTATAAATTAAATCAAAGTAAAAAATGGAACTTTCATCCCAATTAAGGACGTTTAAAAAACGTATTTAAGACGCGTTTGGTCCCAACAAGCTAAAAAGAAGCACTTTTAGAATAAAAAATAGATAAAGCATACAAGACACTGTTATTTGAGTCAGCATGAGGGGAATACACTTCTTTTCTAACAAGTTGATGCTATGCTGGATGCTCCATGGACGATTCCTCAAGATAAATCAGAATAAATTCCACGGGTATTAATTTTGCTAATCTATAATACTATAGATTGAACGGATATGGTAGCATATAATGTAATTTTGTGTCACGTGCATTTTATACTAGTATCTCCAATGCATATAACTCAAAAATAGGGTTTTTTTTTTTTAATAGTATCCGTACCAAATAGAAGGATTCCTATGAAGACAAATCGTATTTTAAGATTTGTGGCTAAAAAAAAATATGCATATGCGTATGGTGAAATAGTGTAGCTTGTCTAGAACTTTTGATTTAATTAAGCAGAGGATGAGGATGTGGGTGGCTCTTTTGGAAATACAGATCATCTTTGAAATTGGCCAATCGTAGTCAAGAGAGAAAAGCGCACATGCCAATTAC
The DNA here is from genome assembly GCA_017140935.1 of Hamamelis virginiana. NCBI lineage: Eukaryota > Viridiplantae > Streptophyta > Magnoliopsida > Saxifragales > Hamamelidaceae > Hamamelis > Hamamelis virginiana. The sequence continues at coordinate 1,641,798 of JAESVK010000285.1, read as the reverse complement.
ATTGTTGAGATTATGCATAAATCGATTGCCTTTTCTAAACCTCATGATCACTTGCATTCTTCAATTTTTAATGCATGTATGGCTTTTGCATTTAGTGGCATGCAGAGGTTTATCATAACAAAGATTCAATCAATGCATATACCCAGAAGTAATGGCTAAATATAATTTTTTTTTTCCTGTTTTTTTTTTTTCTTTCTTTTTCTCTCTCTCTCTCCCTTTTTTTTATTTTTTTTATTTTTATTGCAGGAGTAAGAACATATATAAGTAAATAAATTAAAAAATAAGCTTGTATAGGTACGTACCTATGAGAAAATGATTCTATATATATTATATATATACATATTGGGTGTTTATAAGATTTTTATCCCTAACTCAGGATAATATAAATTCCTGATTCCGCCTCTGTCTATGACTATCAATGGGACTGTAGCCTCAAAAAGTATCTTTTCCAATCCCTTAAAAGGAGAGATTCTGCATTCAAATTAGTCCAAGCCCAATTACTTATAAATATTTAAAAGGGGGGGAAGGTGGGGGGGGGGTAGGGGTCCATCCCCCCCCCCCCCCAAAAAAAAAGGGGGCCAAAAAGATGATATTAGATGGCCGATTGTGGTGTAATAGTCTTCAAAATGCCTACAAGAATTACATTGCAAAGGATACGAACCCTTAACATGAATTGTGGTGCGGCATGTGGATTAAGCATATGTGTATTTATATTAAAGAGAATTAATTGTGAACCAATATGCAATGCATTTTGTAGAGAAGTGGAAGCATGAAACAAAGTAGGAACTAAGAGCGCTTAGCCATTGTCCTATATACAATTTTGTACATGGCGAGGAAAAGGACAAGCACTATTTTCATGATCTAGGCCGAAGATGGACTGCCATAAATAATTGCATGATCAAGAACATGGAACAAAAGAAGGAACATGCATGAAGCCAAAGTGAAAGCATGGAATATTAATTAAGGAGGTGAAATAACAATTAGAGAGAATATGACAAAGTGGTAATCACCCGTCATTATATTGTGCTAAAAATAGAAGCAAGCAGACAATAAAAAAGTTTAAGGTGGCGTTTGGCATAATTTCCTAGAATCGAAAGATATTTGAGAAAAAGTGATTCGATCTTCCGATGGACTTTTATTAATTACTTCTGAATATTTGTGTTAATGTCAGCGTTATATATATATATCCATCAAATTAATTAGATGATAAATGAGTTGAAAATATGGTCCAGAAATTTTATTCCAATAGCAAGACAAGAAAAATATTCATACTTTTTGTTAATTTCTACATTCCTAAATGATGAGAATGATGATGATGTGATGGAAAGGTCTTTTACGTGGAATGATAAATTCCTTATAAAGTCACCATTCAAATAAATAGAGAAATATATTACAAAATTAATAAAAGTAATTAACATTTAGTAGAAAAAGTGGGTAATTTAAAGAAAAAATTAACAACTAGATTGGGAATGTATAAATAAAATAGGAGGGAATCGCTGCTCCGATCCTTTTCATATTATAATAAGGTCCCATTTGTGTTAGCTTTTCTTAATATCAATTTTGGAGATGTACTATTTTTACACTAGGAGTGATACATTGTGTCAAAAGTTATCCCTAACTTTTGCCACAATCACTTTTAGCTAATATGAAAATTTTGCCACTCAACCTATCGCACCCCTCTAAGTCATTTAGAAGTGATTATTGTCCCATCTCTTAGATTAAGTAAAATTTTGAGCTCTAAAAAAGAATTTAAGAAAAAATAATGCAGACGAGCCCTAAGTGCTAAAATGTCTTAAATGTGGCATATTGACACGTACAGTTATAACTTGTAACTAGTTTGAAATGAACAATATACTCAAATTTAATTAATATTAGTGTTTGGTATTAATTCCATCGAAGCATGATTTGGGAGGGGTGATATGGAAATAGTTATAATTTTCAATAGTAGTGCACAAAGTAGCAACTCTCAAGATTCAAATTTTTGCATTCCTACATGATAACTTGAAACTTGTATTTTTTTTTTATTTTTTATTTTTTATTTTTTGTACATACAAACTAGCAAGATAAATTTTTACAATGCAATGAGGTTTGAATCTTGCAAGTTGCAATCTGTCATCATTAACAGCATGCTATAAGATCAAGAAATCAACCCATCCAATCAAAATCAATTGCTAATCTTATAAGTTAAGGGTCATATTTTCAAACTGGCCATCATCATCTTGCTAATATTTCTACCATCATATCTTAGGAAAGATGGTGAAAAGATCCAAAACAAGATATTAAGGAGAGGAATGCGCTTTCGAAATGACGTAAATTAAACATTCCTTTAAATATATTAATATACGCTCAACTTCCTTTCAAAGTTGCATTTTTCAACTCGATCTAAACATAATGAAATGGTCTTTCAGTTTAGTGGTATGTATCTTTATTTCTATGACAAAATTTTTAGGCTCAATTACATAGAAGCATATCGATACCAAAATAACTAAAATTTATTAGAACAATAGTAAGATCTGGAATGTCAATCCCTATCAGTCCCAATAATATTGTGCCAAAGACTAACAAAATAACAATATTATTATTGGAAATGTTTTTCCCATCAATTTAGATGATAAACTCAAAAGTTTACAGCATCATAACAAATCAATAATTTCTTTCAAGTGATCAATATCTTTAGGGTCTTAAATTTTTCAAGATCCAAGGTTGAATGAGCACTAAAATATTGGTACACCATGGAAAATGGAGTGTCCTATTTCCCATGCCTAAAATGTAAGCCAAGTCCTATAAGCCCATTAAAATGCCCATAACCTTTTATGGGCTTAAACCTCCTAGGCTCTTTTAGCCCATAGCACTGCCAAATTTCAATTCAAGCAAAAAAGGAAACTTGATACATGATAGTCCAAACTCATGTGAGCTTGACAAAGGAACTTCAAAATTAACGTGTCTTAAGATTGGGTTTGCTAAAATCACACCAAAAGAATTTATTTTCTCTAATTTAGCATTTTCTTGAGATATATTGAATTACCGATTCATGTACTGAAATCTAGGTTGAGCGATTAAGGGTCCATTTGCGTTAGTTTTTCTTAAAATCACTTTTGGAGTTCAAAATTTTATTTTATCTAAATTATTAGGCGATAATCACTCCTAGATGACTTGAGGGGTGTTAAGATTGTCAGCAAAATTTTCATACTAGAAGTGGTTGTGATAAGGCCCAAACTTTTACCAGAATCACTTCTTGTATCAAAATTTTAATACGTGAAAATATTATTTGAACATAACTCTAAAAAAATATGTGAAGAGATAATTCTCGAAGAGTAATTTTAGAAGAGAACACAAATGGGCCCTAAAATCATAATCCCTCTGAAAATTAATATTTTAGCATTGCTTGAAGAGGAGTATTCCCAATTTTCCATTACCTTTTCCAGAAAAACCAAAACATTATCTTAACCAAGATATCATTAATTTATTTCCCACTAATCGATAGAAATCGCTAACCTAACCATTATGTAATGCTTGAAATTGATTGATGGAAGAAGTGTTATGCATCCTAATCAAATTCAATAATTCTTGATATTTTTGGACTATTCGTGTTTTCCCTTGAGCAAATGAGTAATTTTCTGTCGCCCACTATTAATTAATTTCTACATTATTCATGAATATTGCAAAAATGGCATCTTCTTTTTCTTTCTCTTGACCCTTGAAGTTTGCATGCGTTATGCAAAAAAAAAATAAAAAAAAAAAAGCAATTTTTAAAAATTGCCACATAGAAGGCAAATAAACATGCAGAGAAATGCTAATATAGTGATTTATGTTGGGTCAACTGCAGAGTATATTTTGAAAAAACGACCATTGGATTAAATTCTCCTTTTATAAATGTCACAAAAAATCACAGTAATCCAACAGTCGATTTTTGAAAAATGTCATAATGAAAAATTGTAACTTTTTTGTTCTCCAAAATGTCACCATTTTTTCATAGTTGATTTTTTCAAAAACCAACGGTTGGATCACCGTGATTTTTTGCATACATGACACTCATAAGAGGAAAATCTAATTTAACAATCAGTTTTTTAAAATATACTCTGTAGGCTCCAATAGAGGTCATCTAATGCAACTTTACATAAGGTGCACCTTATAATAGCATTTGTATAACTACATATAGTCCTGATCCTGTGCAAATATATTGGCTTTTGTTAAAGTCGGCGTAATGTCTTTAACTAATTGTGAGATATGCATTTTGGAAAACTGACCATTGGATTAGATGCTCTCCTTATGGATATCATGCATGCAAAAAATAATTATGATCCAATATCAAGATCTCAAAATACAAACTATGAAAACTATGACCGCTAAAAATTGTTACAGTTTTTCTTAATGATATTTTTTAGAAATCGACCGTTGGATTACCATGATTTTTGGCGTGTATATATATGACATGTATAAGTATAGTATCTAATCCAGTCAGTTTTTCAAAAAATATATTCCACAATTACCTATTAACTTTATGCTTACTTTAGGTAAAATAAGCAACTGCTGATAGGAACACTTCTCTATATATATATATAGAGACAGATTTTCTTTACCACTCGTTTTATCATTATTTTTACTGTTGATTCTTAAAATACCAATGTAAGTATAACATGTTCTCTTTTATTTGCTGGGGCACCCTATGTTTCAAAGAGGAAGAAAAAAAAAACCAAAAGGTTGTTCTCTTTCCTAGTTCAAAGGATGCAATCTTACTATGAAGTAATTTTGATATTTAATAGGGAAGGGACCATCTAATAAGGGTATACTTACACTATTGCCAGAGACGGAGCCACTTGGGGACCAAAGGGGGCCATGGCCCCTGCTCGCTCTAAAAAAAAAGGTTAGAGTAGGTATGAAAAATTACTTGGTTCCCACTCAAATAATTTTTGGGCCCCTACTAACACAGTTTTTGGCCCCTTCCAACAGAAATTAGCCCCCCCCCAAAAAAAAAAGACAAAATTATCCCAACAAATCAGCCCAAATTCAAAAATAAAAAATAAAAATATACAACTCAGTCAAAATCATCCCAATTAATCAGCCCAAATCACAACAACAGTAGCAACAAATAAATATAAATAAGCCCAAGTCAAAATTACAAAAAATCAGAAATTTTTTTCTTTTGATTGAATATTTTGTATATTTTCAGTTGTTGATGTTTTATTAATACTATTTTGGATTTTCATGAAAAAATTTTAGTTGATACACCAGCCCCTACTCATGTAAAATCCCGACTACCTAGCTGGCTATTGCCTTATATTTTAGGCACTCTTTTTGAAGTTGAATATTGTTTTGAAACTTTAAATATCTTTAGCAATAGCGTCAGCACACTGATTTCCCTCCCGGTTCGACTTCTTGCAGCTGTTCCATCAACCACCTGCACAGCCGATGTGACAAATCATAGCAGCTTCTGAATCTAATTCAATTTCAAGCTCCCTTAAAAGCCCACAACTCTACAGTAAGGTTGTCGCCCCACCAAAGATGTCCCGGAAGGCTGGTAACTACTAACTAATAAGGTAGTTGGTGCTCTAGCCTCGCACATGGAGGCAAAATTTAGTAAAATTGATCCTCCTAGTTTTTGTTTAATATGTTTTAGGGTTTTTTTACTTTAATAATCTTAAGTTTTCAAAATATTATATGAACGAACTAATTCAAAGATAATTACGTAAATATTTTATTTGGACCAAAATATAATTATGTAGACAAAATAATAACTATTTTACCAAGTAAACGGTCAAAAAATTAAAGTTTTTAAATTAACAATCCTGGATATTGCCATGAATTCTCAATTTAATATATAATCCTTAGGGCTTGTTTGGAAACTTTGAAAATTGATTTTGGTCAGTTCTGATGTCTTTCTGTTATATGGTTTTTATGCAAACTAGCTTTCAATTAGTTTAAAAAAAATTGTGTTTATATCTTATTTTATGGATATGATTGAATTGATTTGCAGAAAAATGCACCTACCAAACAGTACTAAATAAAAACCAAACAGACGTATCCTCAGCAGACCAGATTTTTAGATTTGCCAGACAGTCCCCTAATTCCAAAAAATGAACAGAATTTTCAATTTAACAAATAATCCCCAATCTCCAAATTAACAAAGATAATTACATTATTTTGTTTGATAATTTTAGTATAAGATTTCATCCATCTAATATTACTCCAATATTATTATCCCTCGTTGGTGTAGCCAACAACTGTTGTAAATGTCATTATCTCTCATAGGAGTAGCCAACAACGATGGCTTGTATTAAATCGTAATTTGTTTGCTGAATGTGTTGTACTAATCAGAAAAGAAAAAAGAAAAAGAAAACAAAGCTTGATGGTGAAGAGAGAGAAAGCCATAGCAAGAGTTTCACACGGACCGATACAAGATGACTTAATTCAACCATCCAAGATGTCTTTGACTAATCTAGATTATTTGAACGGTGGATCTTAAGACTTCCAAGAACTATCACAAAATGTTGACCCTCCAATGAAACAGCAACTGACATATGTCACAGATTACGCATCTTTTTTAAAAAAAAAATTACACATCCTTCCATCTTCATATTTTCCACGCGCCATTAAGGTATTGAGAAGACACTTTCCGCTTTATTGGTCTTTCCTGCAGAAGCATCTTGAGTTTTCTTATGAATTGGAGCGTGCGGCCACGCCCTTTCACTGCATAGCCTCGTCCCCGAGTAGAATTGAACGTGCGCAGAGTAATGGCCCTGTAGCATAGCTGGACGTGGGCCTGGCTTTTTGAAAATATGTCCAGTATTCATTATTTACTTTCCTAGTTTACTACCTTCCTGACAATGAAGCGACGTCGTGTTCGCTTGTCCTCCAATTACACGTCGGCACATTGTTATGACCGAATGGTTTACCTACTTTCTTCGTGTAAGCCCTACCTACATTGTATTAGTTATACATTTATGAAAAAACCAAAATCAGTCAACAGATCGGACGGCCTGCAATCACCAAATTAAGTCGTCACTTTTGACCGCTAGATTTTTATTTAAAAAAAAAAAAAAAACTGTATCGTTCCTCGACTCCTATACAACAGCATAACATACTGAGAATTTAACCGCCCGGTACCCAAATCATTTCATTTCGAAATTCCAAGAGTTCTCTCTCTCTCTCTATATATATACACTCTCACATTTTTTGCAGCCGTCAGTGAACTGTACAAATTATATGATTAGAGAGAGGAAGAGTTTGAGGTTGTTGGGTCCCATTTGAATTCATCTGCAATCACATCCTTTCAGAATTTCGACCCATCGAGCGAAAATATCAAGAATCTCTTTAAAAGGTACAGAGGAAGTTGGTATTGTCATCATTTATCACTTTTTATTTCCACTGGCTTTTGCTTCCCCTCTCACTGCTCCAAATTCACCACTGCATCTTTTCTCCACTTCTGTTTTAGATAAGATTCTGTTTTTTTTGTTTTTTATTTTTTGTTTTTTAAAACCATTTCTTATTGTCATCGACCTTCTGTTAATAATTTCTATTACACATTACCCCTTTAAGTTATATGCTGGTTTGATCTATGGCTTGGAGGAATGTGGGATCTCTTTTTTCCTCTTGGAATATCTGGAGTATCTTTCAGGTTGGTAAGATAAGATTCTTGCTAGTGGGTTGTATATGCGTATATGCATATATGTATTGATATATGTTTCTCGTTGCTCATGGGTTATAATTAAATGATGTTTTTAAGACAGGGCTTTTGACTTTTTTTTTTTTTTTTTTTAATTTTTTTAATTTTTATGGTTTAATTTGTTATGTAGCTGTGCTTACTTTAATTCCTTATCTGAATATGTTGAAGTACGGACACAGATAGCCGGTATAGATAGTTCTAATTTAATTTTGTTTAAGCTTGTGTTGTTGATTACAGAATGATAACAAAACAATTTTTCCCAAAATCGAATTTTATCCATACAAGTGCTAAATTCCAAAAATTTACTTGTCCATGTACTTGAAGGGGCGAAATTATGGTGGTTTCTGAAAAAAGATGTTCTTCTATTGATGTGTCATGATTTAAATACATGGACAAAATTGTACTTTTTTCTGTTTGAGGCTTCGTCTCTATTAAGGTGAACAAAGTTTTAATTTGCCCATGTAGGACTTTTTAAGTTCCTACCATTAGAAATTGAGTAGCTCAAAGTGTGCTGGAATGCTTTTATTGTGTACTATTTCATATGACTATTGGTTTGGCTATCCAAATCCAATAAGCCCAAGATTAAGCAATTCAGAGAATGAATTCTTTTGAGTTACAAGTTACAAGCAGATGGAAAAAAGTACATATGTGTGTTGGGGTTAAGGGTTTTAATTTGATTAGTTTAGTTTATGTTTCAGAAAAGAAAGCCTGTTACAATTCTGGGCAGAAAATATTGTATTCTCAAGGACTCATCTGATTTGGTTTAGAAGTCAGAGTCTGTAACATATCCAGCCTATATAACTCCAAAATGTGCAGATTTATGGTGGGATAGTGAGTTATATTTCAATTAGGTTGAGAAAAGAGAGTATATAACAGCTGGGCATTGGATTAGTTTCTTCGGGACTGGTTTAACTCAATTGGAAGTAAAAAGCTTTTGAAGTAATTTTACTTTTAGAACTTTCTAATATTTGCTATGAATGTTTAAATTGACTGGTTATCCTAAGCTGAAACCATGCGGGTGTTATGATGTTTAAGAAAAATATTAAAAGCTCCATTATGTTGTTTTATAATGCAATGATCTTCATGTATACTAATTTATAATGGCTCTGCTTGTTATAGAAGAAATCATGTCCTAGAAAATACAGACAAATATCTTACTCTCCATCTGAGTCTAGTCGATGTCCTAGAAAACACATTTATAATGTATCAATGTGTATCTTACTCTCCATGCTAAATAAAAGTGAACAAAATAATTACTAGTATTGTTTTGCTGTTGTTCTTTTTTTTTTTTTCCTTTTTGCGTTCTTGGTGGAAGTCAAGTTTGATTTGCAAGTTCAGTCATCAATCTGAGTCTAGTCGATGTTGCATGTATTTTCTAACAGGGCAGGATGAGGGAGGTTGAACTCGGTTCACACACTATTAAATCTCATGGAGCCACAATTGCAAGGAAACACATGCAAGACTGGATTATATTGCTGCTGCTTGTTGTAATAGAGGTCATTCTGTTGGTCATTCATCCATTTTACCGTTTTGTGGGAAAAGATATGATGACAGACCTTAAATATCCCATGAAACATAACACTGTGCCTGTATGGGCTGTTCCTGTAAGTTTTCCTTTGCCATCTTGTAGGCTAATTATTACTAAATGGAGATAGTTTGATAGTGTTTGGATACCACTTGAATATGATGATTATTTAGTATGCTCCTACATAGCATTTGGAACAAGTCTGCTCTGTTCTCAATCGCATTTGAAATGAGTCTATCCCTTTTCCATAAATAGGGCCATTTGTAGGATTTCAATAAATAGTATAATGTCAATGTTTTGTGATGACTCAATTTTACTCTTTGGGTAACAACTTCATTTGCAGGAGCAATTATTTGCCTTAAACCACTATAGAAATCAAATTGAAATATTATCCATCTGCTGTCCAAATGCTGCCTCAGTTGCATGTTGCCATGTTCATTTTTTTGGACCTCGAATCAATTATAGCTGATGGGTTTTATTTTACTTAATGATCAGATATATGCAGTTTTGTTGCCCATTGCCATTTTTATTCTGTTCTATTTTCGTAGGAGAGGAGATGTCTATGATCTACATCACAGCATTCTAGGTAACCATGTTTCAGTTACTGCCTTTTTTTTTCTTTAATGGGGAACCTTTTTCATTTATGCTCCGAGCTAAAGAAAATAGTTATATAAAGGTTTCTGATGACTTGTATCTTATCTGCAAGAGCAGGCCTCTTATTTTCCATACTGATTACTGCGGTTCTTACGGATGCAATAAAAGATGCAGTTGGTCGACCTCGACCAGACTTTTTTTGGCGGTGCTTTCCTGATGGAAAGGAGGTATGTTCCTCTCTTTCTGTTCTTCCTAATAGTTGTGCAGTTCGATATTTTTTTTTTCAAAATTTTGAACAAGACACCACTTGATCTTTTACTTCTTTATTAGATATTTCCCCGATTAGATCATTATTTAATTCAATACCTATTATTTGTTTACTGAAGCGGGTGAATTTTGTTGCAAAAGTTGGTGTGTCATAATTATAAGAGAATATGAAAAGATAACCTGAACCTTTTTTTCTTGAATTGTTTCTTATGTCACTGATTTGCTCCAAAATTCTTCCCAAATACAGTCATCATTGCTGGTATTCGGATATTTTCTTTGTTTTCAATGTATTATCCCATAAATTGTTGGGATGTTGTCATTTGTCAAGCAACTTTGTCATTATGTCTTTATACTATCTTTCTTTTGAGTACTTCATTACTGATCCTTACCTTTTCTTGTTACTTTTTTCAGGTCTATGACCAGTTGGGAGGTGTAATATGTCATGGTAAGGATAGTGATATAAGGGAAGGACATAAGAGTTTTCCAAGTGGCCATACTTCATGTAAGCAGTACTTCCTCTACCTTCTTAAATGCTTAATGTGATACGGATAAATGTATACACTGAACAATTAAATGGGATCCTTCAATCAAAAAATTGAAAACAAAAATACCCGATGCTGTCACTTAGGCATTGTTTTGTTTAGCATTTAGGAAGAAGTTTTCTTACTTTTGATATCAAAATCATAGTAATATTATGCTCTCAAAGCACAAAAAGTAATTGAAAATGGTAACTGAACAATGCCTTGTAAAATTTTAATTGTGTCATGCATATAACAATAGTTGCTAGTTGTCTCATGGTAATATATTTTACTGTGGATTCAAAATTTAACTGAAACTTTTGATACATAGAAAAATGAAAATATAAATTTTGTGTTTTTTGCTTTTTAGTTTGCTGAACAGGCATTGTATGGCAGTATGGACCAACTGACCTAATAGAATTTGGGATCATTCTGCAGGGTCATTTGCAGGTCTGGGCTTTCTATCATTATACTTATCAGGGAAAATCAAAGCATTTGATCGCAAAGGGCATGTTGCAAAACTATGTATTGTTTTTCTTCCTACACTTATGGCATCTCTTGTTGGCGTTTCTCGAGTGGATGATTATTGGCACCATTGGCAAGATGTGTTTGCTGGAGGTCTCCTAGGTTTGTTCAATTGGCAGTTTTTCACTTATCCATGGAGAAAACTATATCAAATATGTGTCGCAATATTTGACTTTCGTGGCTTGTTCATGATTCCATTCTTGCAGGGTTCATCGTGGCAACATTTTGCTATCTTCAGTTCTTCCCACCTCCATATGATACTGATGGTAACATCCTCAACTCTCTCTCCCCCCCCAGGTTTCTTTTTGAGCAGTCCTTTATATGCCATTTCCTAGTGTTTCTGTATTCCCAGTACATTTTTAGCGGCCATTGTGAATATATGCCTGTTGCTTTTGTTTAAAAATGCCATTAGAAATCTGTTACATGATCACATTGCATCTGATCAGTTGGAAATATGTTCATTGTACACAAAATATGATTTTTCAACTTTTAAAGCAGTTTCTGATCTTCCCCTAATGATTGATTGTTTTATGAAATGGAAATGAGGCCCTTCTGTTTGATGAGCTGCCTTTTTTTGAAACCGAGAAAGGAAAGAAAAGGTGTGGGTTGAAGTATCTTCTTTGAAAGTATCTTCTGTTTTTATTATTGAAGTATCTTGCACACTATGGAGGTGTTTATATGCCCTGTGAATATTAAATTAGTTCATTGTTCCTTACATTGTATTATAACACACAAGTTGATACAGTGTCATGGAGATATCAACACAATCACCAAATGAAATATAAATGAGGCCATTTATTGTTATTCTGAAACTCCCTTAACAAGTTATAAGAAAAACAACAGACTCATTCAAATGTTATCCTCATAGGACTGATTAACTTTCCACAGATCATTCAAACACCTCATTAAAAATCTGAAATAGTTGAGGCACTGCATATGCTTTACATCATTCCAATTATATATATTTCACTTGATGAGCTAGAATTCATTAAAACTTCAAGACAGAACTTCTAAAAGTTTTTGAGTCTGCCACTGAAAGAAGTTTTGTGTACCTATTGCTGTGTGGAAGGTTGTTATGACTTTTTCTATGCTGCACAAATTTTGATAGAAAACAATTGTTAAATTGTGAGCCATGGCCTGTTCAAGTTCTAATTGACTGCTTCTTGCTTTCCTGACCGTCTTCTTCTTTATCAACAGGAAAATCATTTTATCTTTTATTCAGTTTCTTATTTAAACTATAACTTTGTGTTGATTTAGCTCAATATGAGAGGAGTGTATATCTTACTCTCCTCTCGCCTAGTCGGTACAAATTGAGTGAAAGCTTCTGATCGTAGCATTTACTAAAACCTAACAATATTTAAACCTATTTGGTTTCCATTGTTCACTCGTGATGATGCTCTCCATAAATAAGTGGGAATCTCTGTTGATGGATTGTCCTAAATGTGCTTTAAGTCTGATCATAGTGACAGATGTGAATTTGGAAATTTTTTGGCATTGGGGATCCTTTGAAACTTGAAAATCAATCAGAAAGCATGGTGAAAAAGTTGGGAGTTCCGTGGTTATGACAAAATTTGGCAAGAAGAGCAGGATGTAGTTATATCAAGAACGACTTTTGAGAGTGGGAAAGCAAATTATGATAGATAGAAAGAGGCATATGCTGTCATTTTAAATTATCTCTTCCAACATCTCTTTGGAAATCAAATTGAGCATTGGGGAAAAATTTAGTGGGATTTGGGAATTTTCAAAAAGAAAAAGGGTGGCCCTATTGCCACTCATTAGACCTTCCCACATCTTTAGAAGTGGGCTGCTTCTTTTCTTGCTTATTATCAATGGATTTTCTGGCTGAATTTCCATAAATCAAGTGCTGTATTTTCCAAACTTCTACTAAAGTTATCTCCTTTATTTTCCAATCTTCTACTAAAGTTATCTCCTCAATTCTGAGTTCAGGGTGGGGTCCGTATGAATATTTCCGGTCGTTAGAGGAGCTGCGTTCCAATTCACTCCCAACCAATTCTACGAATGCATTCAATCAGCAAACCATGGAGGTTCAGGTTGTGAATCAACAAGCTGGACGAAACAACAATTCTTTTATGCGGTTATCTACAGACCACGATTCAGGCTCACAATGGAATGAAGTGGAGGCAGGGAGGAGGTAATTCTGTACATCTTGTGCTTTGTTTCAGTCCAACTTCTTAGTAACTCAGGCTCATGTTCATATGTAAAATGACAGTCTTGTTTTCACTCAATCTTAGTTGTAGCAATGGAGTGCTTAGTAGTGAACATGGTAGCATCAGTGATCATAAAGAAACATGCTTTCCCCCTTCTGGGTGACACAAGAACTTGAAGATGCTGGTCTTTTTATAATAACCACACCATAAAAATGTGTCGCTGCTTTAAGTATAAAATCACTTCCATTGCTTGTTAGCCAATTTGAAAAACATCTTCATGAGTATGCCACTAATGGAGGGGCCCTGTTTATAAATCTCTTCATCAAACTTCTGGACTTGTTGGCACCTAATTGGGTACTTGGATGCCTTGCTACATATTGATACATCATCACCATTCACCCATCACCAATTGAGTATTACAGAGACTCCATAATTGTTTAATTTTCCCAGTCAGGAAATCAAATTTACTTTAATTAAAGTCAGTCCCATTTGATTTCATAAAGCTTAATAAAACACCTATACCCAGCTACTAACTGGGTCTTTAAAACTGATAAAAGTATGATTAAACATTAGAGAGAGAAACAATAGAGAATGAAGGAATCAAGGAAAGATATGTTTTACAATAAACAAACTTTTCCTTCAGTGTTTCTCAAAAGATCTGCATGCCTCTGTTGATGAGTGATGGGGGTGATATTCTTGATGGTAAAAGTTTTACCCAAGGCAGGTAAACACAAAGCTTCCCAAGCATTGGAAGACAGCATCAAGGGTTTTCCTTTGGTAAAAGTTATATTCTTTTTCTGTATGTCATACATGCCAAATATTTTATCAAGCATAAGCTTATATGTAAATTTACATTTCTTTTTATAAATAAACTACAGTTAGAGACATTCTATGAATGTGATAGCTTCTAATTTTCAACTAACTTGATATTCAGTATCGGACAAGCGCGTAATTTGATAATAGTCATTTATATATATACACACACAAGTGATCTCATCTGGAATTCTTAATAGGGTCTATAGCTTTTGGCCAAAAATTAAAAAGGATTATTTATGGTTGGTTTATGCATAAGTATTGTTGGAGTTGATGTAGACCATTTGTTCAAATTTAGTAGTCCTTGTACATAAATCAGATGTAAATCCCATTGAAAATTCTTGATAGGGATATTACTTTCTTTCTCTATATAACATTTAATTTAATATATTTTTTTTAAATATACATCTACCTTCACCAGATTGACACGTTTTTAATAATAATAATAATAATAATTAATAATCTATGGCCCTCTTGAGTAGCTGGTATGTACCAAAAATTAGCATGACACGTTTTTAACATCTTGATTTTAATAATTTTTTTTTGCACAATGGAAATTGAGAATGATGGAAGAATTTGATGGATAAAAGTATAAAACCAATTCAATGAAAGATGATTTTTGGCACTCTTGAGTTACTTGGCGATATCCATAGTGCCATTGTTTTTTTAAACTCCCCATCACGTGCAGTATCGTTCAGATCTTATCAAGTGGATCACCAATGTTTTAATACCATGTTAAGTTTTCAACCTACAAGCTTAGGTGAAGCGCCCAATTCGGTTATATAAAATTATAGCAAGCCTTCTATTTAGGCGATGTGGGATAAAGTGGATTTTATTATTCTAGAATATCTTTCCTATTTTTGGATGAGGTTAGTTCCATTCTTCATGAATGAGAATTAGCTCATTTCTTACTCTCCTTCACAATCCCCACGATATATATATATTGAAATCATTTAACCAGTTATAGCTAACTTTAACTCAAATCGGTTAAGAAATCTAAGCCCTTGGATTTCTTTTCACATTAAATCATGAATTAAGTGAAAAAAAATTCAATAACTTTAGTTTTCTTAGCTGATTTTATTAGAGTCAGTTATAGTTGTCTACATCATCTCTCTCTCTCTCTCTCTCTCTCTCTCTCTCTCTCTCTCTCTCTCTCTATATATATATATATATATATATATAAATATATATATATATATATATATATATATATTGTGGCTCTATAGCACCCCCCCCCCGCAGCGCAGGTTGG
>JAESVK010000285.1:1614068-1626373 GCA_017140935.1 Hamamelis virginiana | reverse complement strand
TTTTTTTTTCTTTAATAAATGGGTATCGATATACTTCTAAATTCTAAGTACTTGAACATAAATTCTTTACCGTACCGGCGAGCTTTTTCCCTTTCCCTTTTCATCAATCAATATTTCTGGTTTTTTATTTTTTTCGCTTATGTTTGTTCTCACATGTTCATGATGTGGCACTTTCCTTTTACCAAATCTCACACATTGCATCCTGTCAACATTAATATGGAATATGAAAAAAGATTTATTAACTTACAAGCAACAACTCTTAAATTCATTTGTTTAGGTCAACTGCTTAAATAAAAATTAAAAAATAGATAAAAAATTAAGTGACATTGAAGTTCCATAAAAGGAAAGGGGGAGCAGGTAAGTCGGTTAATTAACATTTTTTAAAATTATCTTTTTCTGTTGAGTCCACAAATGTTACGGTTGTCACCTTCTCCTTTATCTTAAAGGCATATGAACGCGTGGAGGAAAAGAACAAATAGGCATCACACCAGGCACAAGTAAAGAATCCAATACTCCAATACAAAGGCTCTGTTCACGGCCATTTCGTAATTGTTTTGTCAATTTAAATGAATAGATGAAAAGTTAGAATAAGAGCTAATTAATAAGATTTTTCTTCACTGAAGTCGTTTCAGGTGTGTATATATATATATAGTTTCAATCTTGTAGGAATGTCTTTATATTTCTTATCGTTAATCCATTTTTACTGAGATAGGTATTTTGAAAAACCGACCGTTAAATTAGATAATTTTCATATTTGTGTTATGTTTGCAAAAAAAAAAAAAAAAAAATCACAGTAATCCAACGGTCGATTTTTAAAATACAAACATTTAAACAACTGTAACAGCATCTAATGATAAATACTGTCAGAGTGTTTCATGGTTTGTAGTTTGAAAACCGGTTGTCAGATCACTGTGATTTTTGGTAAACATGACATTCATAAGAAAATTACCTAATCCAGTGATTAGTTATTCAAAATACCTATCATATGGGTCTCAGTCTGTATCATTTGAGGATTAGTTGGGTACGTGGAATGTTTGGGTACCTGTAAAAATAAAAAAACTTTTATTATATGTTATAATAATTTATTTTTAATAATTGATAATGTGGGGATATTGGTAGATAATATATGAAAGAATATCATAAATTAACGGAGTAGATGATGCAATTCTTGAAGGAAAGCTCTGTTCGAAAATGACATTTTGCTTTCGAAAAACAGGAAATTTGTTTCCAGAATACTTCTTTCTCATGAAAAAAAATTCCCCCTTTTCCTTGGATACCCCATTTGTGTCATTCATAATATTATCTCTATTTTATAAGAGTCTATTTTTTAAAATTCTATAAATTGGATCAAGTCGGTCCAATCTTTTTATGCTATTTGATTTTTAAGTAAACTAATTTACAATTAGTCTAAAAAGAAAATTATATATTTATAGCCGATCTTTTTTATAAGGTTGGACAGATTTAAAAATTGAGCAAACTTATTTTCAACTGGGTCCATTAATTTTTATATTTTCCAAATAATTCCTAGAAGAGTAATGTTATATTATAATAAAAATCATTTTTTGAAAAAATTATACAAATTCACATAACATATTTTGTACCATACATTTGATAGTGAATCCCATTATCCATCAATTTCAAAATTAACAACCATACCGTATGCTTTGTATATAATTTTTTGTAATTCTTTTTTTTTTTGTTGAAAAGTATTTTTCTGAACAGAATGCACGAAATGCAAGTGCGGTAGAGAACACAATTTTATTTATCTACTAAACTATTTATTAAAATTATAAATCCATAAGTCCTTGACATAATAAATAAATAAAAGAATTTAAAAATCCTAGAAATCTCATAGTATAAAGATCTAAACTTAGACCCTGTTTATTTCGTGAAAATTTTTATAATTTTTATTTTCTGTGAAAATTTTTTAAAAACAGTTTTCATTTTCAGTTTTCAAAATTTAGAAAATGTGTTTACTTTGCAAAAATTAAAACTCTTTTCAGAATCTAAAAATAGTGTAAATGCATTTACTAAAACTATATATTATCTCTATATATTTTATTATTTTTATTTTTTGGTTTTACAGTCGGTCTACATATTTTTTTTTCTATGTTTATAAGCATTACCACAATATAATTCTTATTTTCAGTTTTCGTGAAAATACAAAAAACATCTGTTTAATGTTTTCACATTTTCTTAAAAACTGAATTCATTTTCTTGAAAATAGTTTTTATTTTTTACAAGTAAACTTATTTTTTAAGCCGTTTTCTGTTTTTATTGAAAATGAAAATGAAAATTTTCATGAAGTAAACAAGCCTTTAATAACTTTTGAATAATTTTTTCTTATTATTATTTAGTAAAACATTGAGAGTGTAAATTTATATAGCTACAAAACTACTCACGCTCGCTTGCTTCGTTAAAATTATAAATTATTGTCCTTTAACGCACCTTCAATGAACTGTACCCCTGGCCCCGCCCCTACGCATTGGAAAGAAGAAACGAAGAAAAATGGATAAATTAAAGGAAAAACAAAAAAAGGAAGAGAGAGATTAGCACCATCCCTAATCGGTGCCACCATTGTTTTTATTAATGTCGCGCATGCAATAAATAACATAAGAAAATTGTTTTTATTAATGTCGCGCATGCACCACCATTGATAACCAATGAACTCGATTTTGAGAAAGAGCATTATGATTTGGGTTGAAATTGTAATTACATAAGAAAATTAAGTTTGATAAAAATATTATCAAACATTATTCATGTAATTGAGCCCAAAACAAATAATTTTGAAAAATCGAAGGAGATGGTCCGATAATTTAAATCTTGAAAAATGCTTCAGAAAGCTTAAAAGAAATAGATGCTAATTTGAATAAAAGAACGTACATGTTTTATTTTATTTATTTTTAAATTTATCAAAATAAGTTTAGGTGATGAATAATAACGAATTCATAATTTATAAAATGGAAGTCATGGATAAAATTGACGCTTTGACTATCGAATGGATGAAATTTACAAACGATGTTATCCATCTTTAATGGTTAGTTAGTCTAAAGCAAAATCTCACCGAAATTATTTTTCAAAAAATTACTCTCTCTGTCTTATAAAGATATACATTTTTTTTTTTTTTTTGGCTCTCCTAAAATGATAGTTCACTTTGGAAAATTAAATTATATATTTTTTTACTATTTTCATATTACCCTTTCTTATTCAAAGAATGCTTTGACATGACACTAAATACAATTATAAAAAAAAAGATAATTTTAAAAATTAAAATTAAAAAAGATTACAAATCAATGCATTAATGAATTTTCTTAATGTATTTTATGGGAGACATCTATTTTTATGGGACTGAAAAGTATATTGTAAAAAAAAAAAAAATCAATAAAAATAAGAAAAAAAAAATCCATTGCTTGAACCATGCGGCAAGCCGGACTCCCTTGTCTGTGGAAGTAAAATTTTAAATTTAATTTATTTTTAGGAGGGAGGGACGGAGGGATAAAGAAACATTCCAATACTTTTCTTTCTTTTTGGAATTTGATTTATTTGATTTTTATATTATTTGTTGTCTTTCTGTCTCTGTCTGTCCCTACTATTTTTGACTGAATATGACGATAAAAGCAAGCAAGCAAGCATAAATAATACCACCTGTTCCTCGAAACATGACGCGATCCAGCAATTGGGATTTGTTGAACCTTCCCCATTAACGCCTCGCTCTTTTCGTCTCTATGTGTATAAATATATATTTAACATACGCGCTTTTTCTCTCTCTCTCTTTCTTCCTTACTCATCACCATTAAACTCGGGTCATTTCTCTTATCGATTCTCCTTCATCAAATTTATCAGGTGAGTTTGAATCATTCACTACTACTACTAGCACTACTATCTCTCTACTGGTTTCGATCTGCGGTGGCGATTTATATGCGAGTTTGAATTGCCGTTACGCATTGAATCGCTTTTGTTTAATCGTTCACATTCTGTTCCGCATGTTTTAACTTCATTTTTCTGTCGAAGCTTTGTTCAGATTTCTTTTTCTGAATTTCCGTTTGGTTGCTGAGAAAACAAAAGAAAAGAAATGAAGAATTTTTTTTTTTTTTTTTGAGTATTATGCAGTCAAAGTTATGTTTTGTTTCTAGAGAACGAACAGCTCCACTCAACCAAGCCAAAGAGCTGTATGAGGCCATATTCCTACGTTTTTTTATTAACCAAACAAAACCACAACGAAAGAACTGTCTGAAGAAACCCTAGTTTTACCGTGAGTACCTGGCATTATTGTTTAAACGAGGAATTTTCTTGGTTACATTAACTTTGTTCGGCCTGTATTTAGTCTTACTGAGTTGGGCCTTGCAATTGGAATTCAAATCGAATTTAAATTCCAATTCCAGATTCAGAGTTTGGTTGTTTTAAAAAACAAACGGATTTGAGATTTAATTTAAATATTCTGCACTACCGAAGGCAGCCGCTCACTCTGTATTGTTCCTAAGTTTATCATAGGCGTGAAAAGGTTGAGGCAGTTGAGCTACCATGTTATGATCTTATCTTTGGCAATTTGTCAGAAGTATGTCAAGCATATACAATCAGTATCGATTGTTTGTATATGTCTAACTGCATTTAGTTTGATCAATATAGAACGATTGCATTTTTATTTCTGTTGCTTAACGTCAACTTTTCAGAAGCTTTAGGATCTATTGGTAAATGTGAAGCTGTATGCATACATGTCTTGTGAGTTTGTGAGTCTTCAAATTGTCATTTGGCTATTTTTAGAAGCTTATTGATGCTGCAGGCATATGGTTGCAATCCAAAGCCCCAAGATTAGCAGCATAAGATACTCCAGATTTGGGGTTTTCCTTAAATATTAAATGGGACAGCCAGGGGAGTGGGAGAGAGAACCAAAAATTCTATTAATTTTTCTCACTATCAAGCAGTTGGTTTTGAATTTGTAAATTGTGACACAATTAAGCATAGTAATGCAACAAAATTATGTATGGCACGTATGTGAGGTGAACACCTAGGTATCCTGTAGAACATTGTATAGGCCACCAAGCCGTCTATGTTGCATGGACATGGAGTCGACATGATATAGATGCATTCATCAGTTCATGCTTTCATTTAGTTAACTACCTTTCTGTATTCTACCCCAAAAAAATGCTCTGTATTCCGATGTTGCACTTGATAATTGAAGTGTGAATGATAACTGGAGGGGTTACATGTACTCATGTCTTTCTGTAGTTGAACTTGATAATTGAAGTTAATGGTATCCAGTGGGGTTACACAGTCATGTTTTCTTGTGCCTTTGACCAAGAAGCATGCATATGACCTAGTTTTGTTTCTCTCTTCGACTTCATATTTGTTACTGGAACAAAACATTGGGTTAGATTTATTTATGTGATACATTTTCCATTCTGATTGTTTATATCGCTTTGGTTTCATTTTTTCCCCAACTGACCTTTCCATTTGTCGTCCAGTTGGTGAAAATGCCGGATATTCTGGGTGCTCCCACTGTAAGATCACATGGATATAAAGTAGCAAAGTTCCACATGCATGACTGGCTGATTCTAATACTTCTTGGGGTGGTTGTGGCCGTTTTGAACATTATAGAGCCATTTCACCGCTTCGTTGGACAGGAGATGATGACAGACCTGAAGTATCCATTAAAGAGCAATACTATTCCCTTTTGGGCTGTTCCAGTATGCTTTGATATTAAGAGAAGAAATTTTGATGGTGTAGAATCACATGAAATTTGCTTCTGTGACAAACATTGAAATATGATGGGTTTTTTTCCCTTTCTTATGACAGATGATCGCAGTATTGTTGCCTATTGCTATCATTCTTGTTTACTACTTCATTAGAAGAAACGTTTATGATTTGCACCAAGCCATACTGGGTAACTCTTCTTCCCTGTTAAGAATTCTGTGCTGCAGGTGCATGTTGTAGTACCAAACTGCCAATGATAAGAGTTGATGGTTACATATACTTGTTCAGGCCTTCTATTTTCTGTGCTTATAACTGGAGTACTAACTGATGCAATCAAAGATGCCGTTGGTCGACCTCGTCCTGACTTTTTTTGGCGTTGTTTTCCTGATGGCAAAGGGGTGGGTCTTCCATTAAGCCAATTACCTTGACTTTCCTTTTCCTGTTTTGTTATCAATTTTATATGGTTAAGTCCTTGCTCTTGCTTTGTTTTATACTCATTCAACATACTAATGGTGCATGGCATGCCCAGGTTTTCGACAATGTCACAACAAATGTTATTTGTACTGGAGAAAAGAGTGTCATTAAGGAAGGGCACAAAAGTTTCCCAAGTGGGCATACTTCTTGTAAGCGGTGCAATCACTTTTTACACTTGTATATTGTGTATAAACTTATGGGTTCTGTTTCTGGCTTCGCAGTTGATTTCTTTTTTATGCATAGATTATATTCATGGAAATTGTTGATTATATATCAAATCCCTTTACCTCAGCGTATGAAAATTTATACAAGGACTTATGTTTATCATTCCATGTGAGTGATGTATATTTTTCATATCCATTGCAATAATCTTAAGCTTTTCTGTCAATAGATTTTCTTCTCTGACTAAGTTTTGTTGTATACTAAACAAGCTATTGGTACCTAAAGCCCCTATGGATCAAAGTAGGATTAGTGAACCAACATTGATATGTCATGGAATGCACATTAATCTTGTATTTTACATGATATATTTCTAATGGCAAGTTATAGAGTATCCATAATGACAAAGCCACATATTATTACTTTTGGCCAAATTAACAATTGGGATTTTGGACATCCCATGGTATATGAATTGGTCTATGGTGCTTTATATCGGAATTTAAATGAGTCCACTTTGTTTTTGTAGCATTTAGTGCAAATCTCTTTTCTGCCCTCCAAATTCGTTATATTCACTTTTGACCTCTTTATTATCAACCACCTCATTTCCTCTTTCAATTTTATCCCCATTCAAAGAAATGCGATACAAAGGTTAAGGGTCACTTTGATGTTACATGACAAATATTGTATTGTTTTAACTGTGCTATGTAATAAACTAAAATACTTCCATGATTAACTGAATCATGGGTTTTACATATAGTGTGAAGATGAATGTCGAGCTTTCTATTCATTACAGTTCATGTTATCCCTAGGCTTTTTTTTTTTTTTTTGAATTAGATGTCGAGGTTCCTGAGAATATGATAGAGTTTTTCATTTTTCACTGGACATCCAAACATATTTAATCCTTTGTAGGGACGAAGTTGGAAATTTACTCTAAGAGGGGGCAATCTTTGGTTGGCTATCAGTGTTTTATCAACTTTTTATTTACCCTGCAATTCTACTAATTTAAATTATCAATAAATATTAACTAAACTGATTTTTAAATTTGAATGTTGTGAGGTGTTGTGCATTCTTTCATTATTGAACACCAAGAAGTACTGCAATTGTGACTTTTGAAAGGCGAAAGCTTGTTAGCCTCAAAACCAGAAGAAAAGGCCCTAAAAAGCTACCCAACATGCTTATGTGGGGGTTCAGGGGTAGTGCTCTTGACACAATTTTTTAGTATATATATGTATTTTTCTGATAGGTTTAATGTTGATTCATGTTTTGTGGAGTTTGGTAGAAAGAGTAGGGGATTGAGAGTTTTTGTACTCTAATTCTTATTGTTGATAGTGGATTTGATTTTCCTCCGGACATAGGCAACTTGCTGAACTATATAAATATGGTATTATTGTGTACTTAATTGTTGCATTTCACTTTATTTGTGATTGTTCTTGTCGCATAATATAGAACATATAAAAAAAAATCATATCAACAACCCAATTTCAATTATCAATGTACTCAAGTGAGAATTTCAAATGTCAAGAATAAAAATACTAAAAACGAGAGGGTAATATATATATATATATTATTGAAAGAAGCATAGTAAAAATACTGGAAAAGAATTAAGATGGAGGCATTTCTTTCCCCAGAAGGATCATATTTGAAATTATCAAAACATTTGTATACAAAAAATAAAAAAATTGAGGAGGGGCACTTGCCCCCCCCCCCCACCTCTGTACTTGACCCTTTGTTTTGTAACATTTTTGTGAGTGGGGACAATACTGAAAGGGTGGGCCATGAGTGAGAAACTTGGAAGCTTGAAGGGTAGAAGTGATTATACAAGCAAGTCTGTGGGTACAACTGAGGTTTGTCCTGGCTGTAAACTGACCTCATGTCTATTTCTTCTTGGCATGTCTCTGTATTAACTACCAGTTTGTGAATCCGATGCTCGGTAAAACATAATGTGACTTCGCGGCCTGGAATAACCATAGGTAATAATTCCTGCTTGGGTCATTTCATCACACTATTGTTATTGTTATGTTACTTAGGAAAATGTAAGTTTAGATATATTTTTTAATTAGGTAGAAGAATAAAGTTATTTATGCACTTTTTATTTTTAATTTTTTATGTGGAGCTTAAATTTACTAAGAAAATTTCTTTATAGTTAGATATTGATTATGTGTGTTTTTTTAAGAGTGTGAAGTTAGTGCCTACATTTTCTTTCTTTAGTGTATTTCAGGATTTCTGTGCATGTGCATGTTCACATTTCGTTGTTTGTTTGTTTGCAGTTGTTTTTGTTGGGTTCCTTGTACAATAAGAGCATAAACTTAGAGAAATGTTGGATGTGCAGGGTCCTTTGCTGGACTTGGTTTTCTCGCATGGTACTTGGCAGGGAAAGTCAAGGCATTTGATCAAAGGGGCCATGTTTGGAAGCTCTGTATTGTATTTCTGCCCTTACTTGCTGCAGCTCTAGTGGGAGTTTCTCGAGTTGATGACTATTGGCATCATTGGCAAGATGTATTTGCTGGAGGAATTCTAGGTCCGTTTTTCCTGGACACTATTCATTGTGGACAGAATCTTTAATTTTTTGTTTTGTTGTCTGCGTTACCTCTATTTTTATTTTTGGTTACAATGGAAGGGATTTGACCCCTAAACCTATCTTACTCCTAAACCGTTCCCCCACCCTCCCTCACTACTTGGGGGGCTTTGTTTGCATTATGTACATCTAAGAATGGTTTTCCCCCCTTTTCATCTTTTATGCAGGGTTAACAGTTGCTTCATTTTGTTACTTGCAGTTCTTTCCACCCCCGTATGACATGGATGGTATCTACTTAACTGGTTCTTGCTCAATTGATATTTACAATATGCATCAATTTTATTTCTTTTTCTCTTTTGTCCATCGTGGGGCTATGATTTATTTATTCATTTATTTATTTTTGGTTGACTTCTAAATGTGTGGTCTATGGAAATGTCGTGGAATTCTGGAAAAAAAAAAAAAACAGATGAAAAATACAAAGGTTAGAAAGGTTGATGGCATCTCCTAATTTCTAAGTCCAACATGTCATGTCCAGCATTTCTATAGTTGAATTGGATAAAAAAAACTTGGTTATAGTCAAATTCTTGGCCTGTGGAGATTGAAATGTTAAGGTTTTTGGCTAATGTATGTTCTTTTTTTTTTCTTTTTTTTTTTTAAGTTTAGTTTTTAAAGGTTGATAAATGATAAGTGTTAATGCTATACATGATTTCTGCAAAGAACTGATTAGTTTGTTCTTACTGAAATGTATTAGTACTTATTTGTCAAAGCTCCATGCATCCCCTTGCTCATAGGACATAGCCTTTGACAATGTCAATCATTTATAAACTTCTATTGCCGTGTACAAATCGGTGACGTGATGAAATCTATAAAAATTAGGGAAAATTATTCAAAAGTCCCCGAGCTTAGAGCTTTATACCATGAGGTCCTTCAGATTTCCATTTTTTTTTTAATATATTTGTTAGGTTAAAAAATTCTTGGACCTAGTAGTATAAAATGTTAATGGCAGGGACTTGTGGATATATAATCTGAAAAAGTATTCAACAGTCTCTGGAAGGAATTTTATGAACATGTTCAAGCTCCTAGATCTTTGTTGCATTTTATTTTAGTGATGTTGCTATTTCGAATACAGAACACCTTATCTCCATGTTGGACTCTGACATGAAACTCCTATTTATGTCCCTCCTTACATAGTTTTATATGTTTTTCTGAAGAGGATTCCTTTTGCCTTGTCTTGGACATTTATTATCTGTTGTGATATCTTAAGTTGGCCCCCCTCTCATTCAGAGAGAGAGGCTGGGTTGTGTTATTTCTACTCGATTGAGTTACTTTTGCTCCTCGATTGGGAAGGTGCTATCTTTGCCATTTCAGCATTCACGAATATCTGGATTTATTAGATTTATTAAATACTTGTTTATATTTTGTATCAATATAAGGAGTCTAAATAATGACATATGTATGTTACTCAGGATCAGGACATCTTTTAAATTTGAAACCTGCTTCACTTTTCTCAACATTGTTTTTACTCGGTGTTTAAAATGATGAATGTTAAAGAAAAGGTGAGAAAATGTTCTGTTTTCTCTCTTTAGGGTGAAGCAGCAGAGGCAAGAGATCTATATAGCTCACCATAGATGATGCAATGATTTGCCCAATAAAAATCATAATATTATATGTGAAAGGTGGTTTCAATTTTGAGATAACAGCCTGCTTCTTTAGGGCAGCATTCATTGTTCTCATACCTGCTGGATTTCCGCTATTGTCCTACTCTTTGAGACAAGTGTTTCATTGTTTAGTTCTGTTCATTACAGCCAAGCAATAAAGAGTCCATGAGCATGCATAAAAAAATTAACTTGTACTTTTATTAACATAGGTTCAATTCCCATATTTCAGAGCAATGGATTTATTCGAAAGTGAATTATTGGTTATATATATCCTTATCTCCTAATATTTTGGATGTGTAGGTTGGTGTCCTCATGCATATTTTCAGATGTTGGCGGAGTCTGGAAACAACAGCGCTCAGTCCTCAACTTCTAGAAACAATCGTCTTAGTGTACGGCCATCGGAACTTGAGACTGTATATATCCATTCTCAACAGGGCATGGAAACATCAGATGTCAGTACCAGGGACACAAGCCCTATTCTGGATGGAATGGAAAGCGGGAGGAGACGTTGAGTTTAGGTTTTGACTGTAGAGAAGAAACAGAGATGGTCCTTATTTTGTGAGATCAGTTGAAATATGTTACATTTTAGCAACAGATGTTCAAACCTTGAACTTTTTACCCAGGTCAGTTTGAACAATCCTACTATCTTCTGTTCAGTTCAGGATTGCTCAGCTACTTACACGTAATGCTTCATCTGTTTCTCGCATTCTTCAGATATATTGCTACAAATTGAGAGGTACCTTGGCTTGTAAACTCTTTGAAACCAGTCTCCCATGATTGGTGACTTGGGGAGCATTAGAGCATTCCATTTGATTAAATCATTCTTTTACATGACATTTGAACATGCATGTCGGTTGTGTGAATTGGTTTCCTCATCACAATTAGTAAAATGATGTTAATGTAAATATTCATTTTGATACTAAGAAAGTCAAGGGTCATCTCCATTTCCTTGTAGAAAACGGTCAGGGTTGCCGTTTATTCAAATTTTTATTTATTTTTTAGGGTCCAAACTTGCACAATATATATATTGGAACCTCTGTTTGTTGAGCATTTTTATTTGCAGAATCCCAAAAGCATGGGTGAAGAAAGCAGATTTAGTAATTATTTTTAAAGATAACCTCAAGTCCTTCATAAGTCTTCTTTCTTATTCTCAAGTGAGTCTTGCCTTAATTTTTTTGTGCAGAGCATTGTATTCTTTTTTTTTTTTCATTGATTTAAGACTTTAACCTCTAAACGTGTATCTGAACCCCAATCATCACTTGCCAGGTCAGCTGTTTCTCTGTAAACGAAACCATTTGTTTTTTACCAAAAGAATGGGTTGTCAACCAATCAGTTGCCAGAGGTCAATTTTTCTTCTCTACCCTTTCCTACAAAGAAGCATCCTGCACAGAGTTCTTTTTGTTTGTAAGGCAGATTGAAAATCAGTTTGACCAATTCCTTGGCTCTTGCTCGCTCTTGCTCTTGCGGATGTATTTTCAATGTTTTTGTTACTTG
Organism: Hamamelis virginiana; assembly: GCA_017140935.1. Taxonomy (NCBI): domain Eukaryota; kingdom Viridiplantae; phylum Streptophyta; class Magnoliopsida; order Saxifragales; family Hamamelidaceae; genus Hamamelis; species Hamamelis virginiana. The sequence continues at coordinate 1,614,382 of JAESVK010000285.1, read as the reverse complement.
AAAAACAGGGGGACAAAACAAGAGGAAAGAAGCAGAAGTGTTGGCTTTGAAGTGTTCTTAAAGAGAGTTAAATATTAGGCTTAATTGATAAAGGGGCAGAGTATTCTACAAAGCTTTTGGATCTGCCTTTAGAATTTAGTGATTAGGTTAGAAGACAACACTCCTTAATTTCTGTCGTCAACACTGTCTATCTGGTCAAATTTTTATTCGGGTTAACCAATTCTTGTAGGTTCTCTCTATTGGGGCCCATTCGGACCATTTGCTGTGGAAGTTTTACTTGTCTTGTTCTTAGTAGTTAATAAAAATTTGACATA
>JAESVK010000285.1:1603567-1613968 GCA_017140935.1 Hamamelis virginiana | reverse complement strand
GAAGTTTTACTTGTCTTGTTCTTAGTAGTTAATAAAAATTTGACATAGGTCCATATTTTAGAGAGAGTGAGAGAGAGAGAGAGGGATAATTTTTGTAATTGCTCCATTTTAAATATGAAGATGACCGGCCAATGATATTTCGTTGATAGAAGGATGATAAATTTTATTTTTTTTCTTTTCATAGGATCGATGTTCATGCATGCGGATAGTGTTCATGAGTGGACAGATGGCTGCTGCTTCAGCACTGAATTTTGATATGTACAAATTTAGTACATCTGTAATTTTTCCTTTTCTTTTTCTTTTTCTTTTTTTTTTTTAAAAAAAGATATTTTTAACTTAATCCTTATATTTTATTCAGCAATTAAATAATGCCAGTCAAGTTGGCACCGTGTCACTAATTAGCTCATGAGGTAGGGTTTAAAGATAAATTATAATTTCTTTAATTAATTGAAAAAAATAAAAAAGAGAAAAAAGAGAAAAATAGAAAAACAAAGAGAAATGGCCTTTGAATGTTTACCTTTCAACTAGCTTAACCGGTCAAGGACGGAGGTTTTAGGATTGAATCTTAACACTTTCATACGATTTGCGGGTGAGGATTAGTATATATGTCATGCATAACAAAAATTACAGTAATCTAACGGTTGGTTTCTCATATATGATATGTCATTGAAATAAACTTTGACAGTGTTCAGCGGTAAGAAATTTTCACTGTTTGTATTTTGAAATGCTGATATCGGATCACTGTGATTTTTGACAGATGTGACATCCATAATAAAAATAGCTATTTCGACAGTTGGCTTTTCAAAACATGCATATCACAATTCCCTATGAATTTCATGCTAATTCGACGGTAGGTTTTTCAAAATATGCAACTCACAATTTTCTATGAGTTTCATGCTAATTTTCCTGAAAGTTAGTATGTGCTGATAGGAATATTTTTGAACATATATATATATATACACACACGGGGATGACAATTTATGGTGCACCTGATGCAAAGTTGCATTAGATGATCCAGTTGCATAATATATTTTATTATTTTGAAACACTGACTGTTAGATTAGATATTCCTTTTATGAATGTCATGTTTGCCAAATTTACTTGATATAAGGATAACATTTTGTCAAAGGATATTGATGTGATAATGTTGTTGTTGTTTCTAATTTTGATTTTTAAGCCAAGTAGTACAAGATCTCCAACCTCATATAACCCACCAATTTTAAACAATGAACCATTATGTTAAATTTTTAAAGTGCTTTTTTGCTTTTATAAAATTAGCAATATTAGATTTTGAGTAATGCTATATATCCAAAAAAATTATCTCAAAAAACCATCCCAAATCAATCCTAACCTTCATTTATTATTAATTAAAGAATTTGCTAAAAAAGAGAAGGATTTGATCAACCGCCACATCATTTGAAATATACACTTTTGAGACAACATTTTTTTGGAGATATAGCATTTTTTTTTTATTTTTAGTTAAAAACTAAAAAAATTAGCACTTATTTTTTTTTCTTTTTTGTCAAGAAATTATATATTGCTAATTTGAAAAAAAACAAAATATCAAAAAGTAATTCTAATTTTTTGTTAAAAAATGAAATATTGTAAATTTTTTAAAAAGTAAATAAGTACTTATAAAACAAATTCAAACAGTGCCTAAACAAATTACAATATGGCTTTAGCTGCTGCTTCTGCACTAAACTAATATGATGTGTTAATTGTTGATGACCAATTCCTCATTTGATGTAAGAAAATTTTAATAATTTTGTTTAATTAATCAAAAGAAACAATCTCACCAAATTAAATAAATAAAATCAAAAGCTCAAGTATACTCTCAAATAATAATTTGAAGAATGAAAGGGGACACTCTGATCATTTTGTCGGTATGCCTAAAAGGATTTTTATATAAATATGGATCAATTTAGGAGTAATAGAGCATTAATAAGCTGATAGGGACCCTGTTAATCACTCCATTCAAAAGCATATTCTAAAGTTATTATAAAATTAATCCCTGCCTGGTCAGACAAGATTATTTTGATCCATTTGTTTCAATTTCCTGGCCATTATAAAAAACAAGCCAGCATTCTGATCATATTTGAAATTGCACCACTCCATCTTCTCTATAAACTCTCTCTCTCTCTCTCTCTCTCTCTCCCCTACTTAGAAGAGAAAATGGAGATTGCTCCTACTGCCTACTATGAGAAGTTGAAGAGGTGCTGGAAGAGGAGGAAATACCAAAGGCTTAATGGTGCAACTAACAACAAAAGGAAGCTAAAGATGATGAGGCTTGGAGGGAATTGTGGGAGGCTATGGAGAATAAGAGCAATCCCAAAGCTAAGACTGAAAATTGTTTCCCCTATGAAGATGTTAGCAAAGTTTCATGATGCTTATATCAATATGATGATTCATTTAGCAAGTACCTTTGAGAAGTCAAACAACAATATTGGTGTTTTTGGAGGGAAGAGAATTACGAAAAATCGCCATGTTTCAATGGTTTCTTCTGGTGAGGAAGTTGATTGTAAATTGGTTTTGGAAATTTATAAGAGGTTGCAGGCTTCTAATCGCGAATTTGCTGCCTTTTGAAGCTAGCTAGCAGTGTGATTATATATTATTCAATTGTTTTAACAATATTGCGAAGTCTCCTTCATTTTCAAATTGTTGTAACTTGTAACTCAGATGTCAAGAATTGTAAATTAAAGCTTTGTATTTATGGCATGGCATTCTTCCAAGTGAAATGGTCTCATATATCCCCTGTTTTCCTGCAATTTAGGGAAGGGGGAGGGGGGTTATTCAAAATTAATCTCTTGAATTCAAAGCAATAATTGAACATGAAGTGATTAGAGAAAATTTTGCATATATGGAATTATCTTGCCCTTCAATTTATGCAACGCATATTGGGGACTAAATCTGGTGACCCCAACTGAAAATTACTTGTACAAAAACATGTACGTTTGGACTTCCACTATTAATTTTCTTGCCCATCAAACAAGAAAAAGAAAAGCTTTTATAACTTGTCCAAGGGGGCTGACTCCACTAGTCCAAATTAGATATCTACCATTTTAATTGTTTTATTTGATTACCATAAATTCTCTGTTTGATTGCCGAGATAGTACTAGAAAAGAAAAGGAAACTTGGAAATTTACTGTTGCCTACTCCAGAACCAAACATTCAATTCCAATTTTCATTTCTATTCTCAAGTGTTGATTGCCTATCAAAGAGGGCAGCTAGGCATCAAGTTGATTCTCGATCTAGTCGCAAAGATATTGGAATAGCAATCTGCTGATTGCTAAAATTCATACTACAATTAATTCTCATGCAGTGGACTTGAGAACTTTTCCAAAGCTATAGATTTTAAAGCAATATATATATATATATATATACAGGTTTGCTGCCACACGGCTAGCCGTGTCCCTCTTATATCAGGCTAGTTATTTGCATCCGTTAGATTAAATGGATGGACAAGATGATTTCTGACTTTTGAAGGAAGAAAAGCTGCTGTTCTGACTGGCCTGATGCCTCACTGCAGCACGCATACTTCATCCTTTCGAAAAGGTGAGAAATCCTCCCACTTGGCTCTCTCTCTCTCCCTTCATCTCTCTCTCCCTCCTCGCCGGACTGACTCGCCGGACTGGACTGGACTCCTCTCTCACTCGGCTCTCTCTCCATCGTCATCTCTCTCTCGTCATCAAAAGCAGCTGCAGGAGGACTGGACTGGACTGAACAGCGATTGAGGACTCTTTCTCTCTCTCTCTCTCCCTCCTTGTCGTCGCCGGAGGAACTCGCCGGACTGAACATTTTACCAGTGAACAGCGGGGAAATTTAAGAGCCTATACTGTCATGTTTGGTGTGGGAATTTAAGATAAAACAGTTAGGAAACTTGAAAGACTTTGTTGGGATTGTGGTGGCTAGTGGGGAAATTTGGGGTTTGTAATTTATGATTAAACATTTCAAAGGTGCAACTGCACATGATGGTCAATTAAACAGTAAAATATTCATTTCTTGATGGTCAATTTATAACCTCTTTCATTATAAAGATTTGAAAACTATACCAAATTTTATGTTGACAGGAAAGTTACTGTCAACCAAATTTTATGCTAAATGGCAAAAGCATGACAATTCTCACTTTTTCCCATTCATTGTAATTTTTATGTTCAGGAAAGTTATTGTCTTTGATAATCACTCATTCTTATATTTTTTTTGCTCATATATTATTACATGTATAAGGTTATTCATCCCAATGAATTAAATTTGTGGTTATACAAAAAATATATATATATATTCATTCTACTATAAGGTTGACCTTGCATAACCTTATGCAAGTTCGGCTCCATATCTCCAATTTTAGAAAACTGTTCGTAAAACTGACTGTTGGATTAGATGCTCTCCCTCTATATGTCATGCCTGCAAAAGCCAACCGTCGGATCACTGTGATTTTTTGAAATTTTTATTATTTAGAAAATATGAATCTATGGATCGAATTACGTACTCGTCGATCAATGCGATATTTGACATACATATCATTTGCAAGAACATATTTAATACAATGATGAATTTTGTGCAAACTTACACAAACACACACAAATAAAAAAGTGTCAAAATTTGTCCACCTTTTGTTTAGTAATTTAGTACGTGCAATAATATTGAATTATTCAAATTAAGCCCCCATATTGACATTTTTCATCGAGAATTCTCTCGTTTGTCATGATTTTTGCTTCAAAGCCGGCTTATATATATATATATACTAGTGTTGACCCGCGCGATGCGCGGCCTGCGTGATAACACAACCAATACAAAAAATCAACTCTATTCACTGAACATGATAATATAAAAACCTCCGTTTGGTAGTAAAAATGGGAAAATAAAACGGCATATAAATTTATAAAAGTTAAAATTTTCATTGTTTGAGACCCAAGAAAACAAAACCCTCTGCTAAACTGAGCCCAGCACAGCTATTTGTCATAGTTCAGGTTAGGATTCAATTTTTATAGAAACCAAAACAATATAGATACTGCATCTATACATCACTAATCTATCACCACATATATAGAATATAAATAAATAAAAATTCAACCTCTATAAACTTTTCTCTTAAAATAAAACACTAAGTCACGGACGCTAACCCCATGCTTCAATCTATCTTCAAATCAAACCCCAGTAATAAAAATAAAATAAAATAAAAATTACTTACAGTCAAAGGAAGTGCAACACCTTTAAGCCCTAAGCAAGAGTGAGAGTTAGACAAATCAAGTATAACATAAAAGCAGTTCAAAGATAATTGTTTGAACAAAAACTGGGCACATTAATTGGTTCATAACCAAACTGAACAAAATTACAGCATCGGCAAACAGGCCCTAATGCAACAATACATACCCCGAGGTCTTAAGACCGCTCAAATTAACTTTATTTTCATGTTTATCTGTTTGGGTGGGGGACCAATTAAGCATGCTAAAAAATACTGACAAACACAAAGCTAAACTAAACACACACTATTGATCGAAGCTTCTCCACCTCTGTGGCATTAATATTGTAATAAATAATAAATAGACTTGTTAACCTGTCTATCTATAATTTTTTTTGGGAGAGTGTATACTTGGAATGTGAAGGGTTGCATAAATTGTTGTGCATTTGGTGGGAATTAAAGATAATGGGTGTGTTTGAACCAATAGAAATGAATGAATGGAGTGAATCAAGGAGAGAAGAGTATGAGGGAGGGAAGTAATTCTAGGCCGCCACATCAGCACAACTGCTCTATATATAATAAGATATATATATATATAGATATTATAGTCAATTTAGGAGCAATAGAGCCCTTAATAAGTTGACAGGGAGTCCAGTATCACTCCATGCAGGAGGATATTCCAAAGTTACCGACTATTATAAAACTAATCGTTGCTTGGTCAGACAGATTATTTTAACCCCATTAATTTGATCCCTTTTCCTGTGTTATTGATATATAAAACCAAGCCTGCATTCAGACCATATATATATATATATATATATATATATTGAAACTGCACCATTAATTTCTTCATCTTCTATTTAACCTCTCTCTCTCTAGCTCTCTCTCTAAGTTAGAAATGGAGATTAATGTTGCTACTACTACCTATGAGAACTTGAAGAGATACTGGAGGAGGAGGAAATACCAGAGGCTCAATGGTACGTTAACTAATAGCAAAAAGAAGAAAAAGGTGACAAGGCTTGGCGGGAATTGTGGCCATTTTTGGAAGATAAGAGCAATCCCAAAGCTAAGATTGAGAATTATTTCGCCTATCAAGCTTTTGGCAAAGTTTCATGATGCTTATATCGATTTCATGACTCATTTGGTGTGCAACCTTGGAAACTCAAAAAGCATTAATGGTGTTTTAAGAGGGAGGAAAATTGCGAAAGGTCGCCATGTTCCACTGGTTTCTTCTGCAGGTGAGGAAGTTGACAGCAGGTTGGTTATGGAAATTTATAAAAATTGGGGTCTACTCATGAATTAGCAGCTGTTTTTCTTCTTCTTTTTTTATAATACATTTCAAGGACGTTAACATATATATTCTCCCCTTCAAAAGTCCCATGCATGCAACAAAATTTCATTAGAAAATGCTGTATGGTTTGATTTGTGGGTTGATCAAAGTTTAATGTTCTTTCTCGTTTGACTGTCTTTGATTGGAATTCTCTATCAATTTTTTGACGTTGGGCTTATTTTAATACATTTAGACTAAATTTATACATGAAAGATTGAATTCAATGTTATAATTAAATGTGATGATTGACATATATGTGTCATGGGTTGCGTGTCTATAATAATAATAGTTAGGAAAAAAGAAAGAAAGTGGAAGAACTCGTAACAAAAAAGAGGAGCTAGGGAACCCTCACAGCAGACCATATATTCACAATTCACAATTAAAGAAAAGACATATATAAGACTTGGTGCTAATACTAATCTTTTTTGGGGCAATTTTCTGCATGTACAATTCATGGTTACACAGCTCAACTAAAGAAGAAAATAGATCACCACCCCAAGTAAAACTAAGCCTCCTAATTCTAAGCATCCCTTATAATACATACTCTCTCTCTCTCCTATATATATATATAACTGATCGGTTGCAGTCCGGACTGTAAGTGGACGGCAAGGCCATTTGGCCGTGCTCCGGTAGTCGGTTCCAAATTCCTACCGTTGGATATGATGCTCACCCCCTGCATGCCACGCCTGCAAAAAATCATGCCGATCGGACGGTTGGAATTATGTAAAACCAGCCTTAAACACAAATGAAATTTATATATAATCTTTGGTAATTTCGGTCTGCTTAAGGCTGGTTTAACGAAATTCCGACCGTTGGATCGGCATGATTTTTTGCAGGCGTGGCATGCAGGGGGTGAGCATCATATCCAACGGTCGGAATTTGGAATCGACTACCGGAGCATGGCCAAATGACTGTGCAGTCCACTTGCAGTCCGGACTGCAACCGATCAGTTCTATATATATATACTAGTATTGACCCGCGCGATGCGTGCCCACACATGTGCGGTAACCACAATTAGAATTATGAACAAAAAATTAATTGCGATAGTAATAAAATGAAGAAAAAAAATTAATGTTTACTCTTTATCGAAGTGCAAAACATAAAAATCAAATTAATTTTGGGATAAAACTTATTAAATTAATAAAAGATTCATTAAATATTATGAAATAAAGCACAACTACTTCAACTCTTCTTCAATTGCTTGCCCGCAGTATTTGCCATATATCTATAAAAAAGAAAATTAAAATTTTTAAATAAACCATACATAATAATGAGGTAAAATATAATTATTTCATTGTATATTAACAATCAAATACCTTGTGATTTTTATGCACATTGACATGTACTTTTTTTTTTATGCTCGTGTTTACAACGTCTATAGAACTGCATATTAGATTGTCAATTTTTTTGAAATATGATAATTTGAGATTTGGAAGGAAAAAAAAAAGGACAAAATTTGGAAAGATGAAAATCATTTGTGTGAAGAAGATGATGCTGTGAAAGTTAAAAATAAATAAATAAAAGGAATGATCAGCCAAATACATGCATAAGTCATAATATAGATGAATGGCTTCATGACGTGTATGCAATGCCTATGCAACACAATGCCCTATACGAATCAGTTTTTAATAATTATTTTCTATCATTTAAATTGGTGGCTCAATAATGTTATGTTAATATCTTGAGATTGATTATTTTTGCACAACCTCTCCAATTTTGAAACCATTTGGTCCAATAATAAAAATCCATACAACAACATACTCTACTTTTAAGTAGTTTCACTATTACGACAAATTTTTCGGTTTCCAGTACATACAATAAAGGATATTCATACTCATATGTCAATATTTAAAATATTTAGAGTAAAAGAAAATTTTTTTTATTTGAAAAATATAAATAAATAAAATAAAGCAGTTTATGCTATTAATGAAGGTGCTCGCTAATGTGCTGTGGAATTCTATTTCTAGAAGGATTCCAAAAATAGGAACTAATTTTCATGTAGGATACAGTTACATTATATTTCCAAAAAAAGAAAAGAAAATGGTGGGTATACCATTTATTTCAAATAATACCTTTACTTCATAAGTTACCATTTATTTCTTAATGGCAAATGGTGGGTATAAATTAATTTTAATAAAATCTGTCAAGTGCTAGTTTTTAGGCTTAATCTACACTTTATCATGTTTTTTTAGTGATGATTCTAATTAAATCTAATGAAATCCATCTCATGACTTCTGCCCTCACCAGGTCCTCTTAAACAGTTGATTGGTATAGAAATAAGTTAATAATTTTTCTGAAATTTATTTTATTTAGGTTCAACAATTTTTCTGAAATCTCATGACACCTATACTAACAGTCATTGGTATTAGGAGTTTTAACACGGTGTTTTAAAGACCTCCAAAGATCAAAATTGGGTTAATCAGATAGATTCTGCAAAGAGGTAGGATCAAACCTGATCATGTTATCACCTTTTTGAAGACAGGATCATGTTATCACCTTAACAGTAGAAAATTGGCTAAAGTTCTTTAGTTTTAGTGATTGTGTACAAAGGATCTATTTCGGAACAGAGGCTTGTTATTTTCTAAATTACGAAATAGTTGTATGGATATAAATACTACCCACATTTTCTTTCTTTCTTTTTTTCCTTTTTAAAAAAAACTTTGAATGATTGTTGTTTGATTAGCTTCTTTTTTTTTTTTTTTTTAAATTTTATCAGATAAACCCCCTATTGAGGATTTACAACCAGAACAGAGTAACCTCCAAAGAAAGGAACCTGTATGTTCATACCTTCAATTCAGCTTGATGGGTCCCAAACTTCATATTAGTCCAGATCAGGCATTCTTCATGGTTGTAACCTTTATTGAATGTGGTTAAGGTGTTATGAAGAATAATTGAAAAAGTATTCTTCTTGTGTGTTTAATAGAACTATACATGTGGTTTTCAAGATGGGTTCAGACATGTCTTGTGTTTTTTAAGTCCTATCTTGGCAATGCTGATCATTTGAGAGAGAGAGAGAGAGATAGAGAGCGAGAGAGAGAGATGTATGGACTACCAACCTCTTGGGTTTGTTTCAGGTTTATCATCTTCTTTCGATTGGTGAAACAATATTGGAAAGCTTAAAAACAATCTGATCTTTGGAAGGAGCAGCAGTAGTGGTGAGAGGAGACGTGGGGCTGCTGGAGAGAGAGAGAGAGAAGGCGTGGAGAGAGAGAGAGAGAGAGAGAGGAGGGGCCTTCACCTATTATTCTTATAAAATAAATTATGTAAATTCAAAATTGAAATCTTATCTTAATTTAAATTAAAACCAATTGAGAGAGAGAGAGAGGAGGCTATTCAATTCTTATCTTATAATATGAGATTTTTATAAAATAAAATAAAATAAAATCAACCAATGAGAATGAAGAAAATGAGAGAATTAAGGAGAGAAGCTGGAGAGAGAGAGAGAGAAGGAGATTTATCTAAATTCAAAATTGAAATCTTATCTTAATATAAATTAAAAACCAATTGAGGGAGAGAGAGGAGGTTATCTGCTTGGAGAGAGATAAATCAACCAATGAAAATGAAGAAAGGGAGAGAATTAAGGAGAGACAGCCACATCAACCTAAAATTAAATAAAATAAAATCAACCAATGAGAATGAAGAAAAGGAGAGAATTAAGGAGAGAAGCTGGAGAGAGAGAGAAGGAGGTTTATCTAAATTCAAAATTGAAATCTTATCTTAATATAAATTAAAAACCAATTGAGAGAGAGAGAGGAGGTTATCTGCTTGGAGATAGATAAATCAACCAACGAAAATGAAGAAAGGGAGAGAATTAAGGAGAGACAGCCACATCAGCCTAGCAAACTGCTCTATTTATAATATAATATATATATATATATATTATATTATATAT
>JAESVK010000285.1:1557068-1596920 GCA_017140935.1 Hamamelis virginiana | reverse complement strand
TTGGGTTCTAGTGTTAAATGTCTAATAAAATGAAAAACCGACTCAAATTACATCGTAATCAAATCGATCAACTTACTTGGAACGAAATTGGAAATACATTAAAAAGAGAAATACTTATATTGCTTGAGATTACAACGCTAGAAATGGAAATCGACATACTTGAAATTGAAATGTGCTTGGAAATTGAAATGCGATGCTTACTTGAAGTAGAAATGCTTGAAACTCGAACAACTACGGATTGAAATTGAAAGGATGCTTGAACTAAACTAAGAATGCTTGAAATAAACTTGAAAAATGAGCTTGCTTGCTAATAGAAAGGCCTAAAAATCTACTAGAAAGATTGGAGCATTGTGCTGATTTTTGGTTGTTGGAGATGTCCTTTACTTGTGCTTTGGATTGGGATATATATAGCCCACGGAAGGTCTGGCCAGCCATGAAAACTGCCCACTATGTGCTCTTGAAGTAGTGCTCAACTACTTTGTAACTTCCCATATGATGCATAGATAATTGCCACATGTCCCACTAATTCAATTAGACTTAATCCTTGCTTGACATGTGGCAATAACCACCCACTAACTTTTCAATTAGCCACCTCTTTAATTAACTTCCCAACTATTACGTTAGTGGCCCATTTTCTTGATTAACTCCCCACTAATTTAAATTAGTGACCCACTAAAATATAGTTAGTGGCCACTAACCCACCAACTTCCATGCCACATGGCAACTAACCATTGGTGGTTATTTTTGTGGTGAACAAATACTCCAACTAATTAATTAAGATAGAGTAGATAAAAGCAATGTTATCAAACCCAGACTAGCCCGGCCGGTTCAACCGGTTGAACCGAGAACAGGTTCCCTCTCTGGTTAGTTTGATCCACAAAAATCCATTCAAGTCAAAACCGTTCTCTTTTATGAAATCCGGTCAACCCGATTAAAAAATTGGGCCTTTTTTTTTTTTTAGATGCTAAAATGACTAAAATAATCCCAATCTTTTTAAAATCTCTTAAAGCCAAGAAGGCTAAATTGACAAATTAGCCTAAAAAAATCTCAAATAGTAAAAAGAAACCCAAGCACCTAATTTAATAGTACAATATTCTTATCTTGCATTTTAAAAATATATATAATAAAGATTGATCAATAGGTATTTATCAATTTTCAATTTTGATGACTGCACATAAATTCAAATATATGAATTAATTGTACAAATATTTTAAAAAAATTATAGTTTGAATCATTTACAGCTTTTATTCAAACAAATAAATAAATAATATATTTATGACGTCATGGTGACATCACGGTTCAATCTGGTTGATCCCGCGGTTGAACCAGTTAACCCTTAACCCAATAATTTTTCCGGTTCGATGAACGTTCCAGGTTTTAAAACATTGGATAAAAGTTGAGTGGCACGGGTGACTTATCTTCTTTGAAAACAGGGCAACTCCGATTGGACAACAACTCGTCAAATCTCCCATCTTCTATTCTTCTTTGAGCTCATGCAGCATGAGTCATGCTACCGTTCAGTTAGATTTACGAAAGCCTAATTTTCAAGATCATATATAATATAAAAAAAAGAGGCACTGCTCATAGATGATAGAACATGTGCTCATCATTTGAGGTGAAATGGACAGCGGGATCACAGTTTTGGAAGATTCTATTTCCTATCGTCCTCTCCGAGACACTATTGACGCTGCTGCTTCTGATGATTCTCGCTTGAAACAGCTCGGATACAAGCAAGAACTCAACCGCACCCTCTCGTACGCTTTTCCTTTCTTTCCTCTCGTCTCTCGATTATATATATAGTCTCTCTGCCTTGTTGTTTGTAATTTAGGGCATTCAAAGCTCTGTATTGAGATTTTCTGTCTATGATTTTCGGTTCAAAAATGGCAGGATATGGATATGGATTCTATTTTTAATCTGCACATTGTTTGGTTATTGAGAAAATGTAGGAAAAGAAAATAAATCGAGATTATGGATAACTTGCTATATTTTCAGCTGAAATTTTTGGTACGCTGTTCAGAATCTTCTTATCAAACTGCAAAATGCAGCTCTTCAAGGAATGGCAATCACGTAAATCCAAGAAAGTAGAGGCCCATTTAGATGATAATAATGCAAGTGTCGTTGTGTTCATGTGTTGTGATTTGCAGAGCGATAGGAAACTTCTCGATGACGTTCTCAATCGTGTCAATACTCACCGGCCTGAGTACGACATTTGATACAGGCCTGACCTATGGTGGGCCCGTAACTATGGTGTACGGATGGCCCATTGTAGGACTTCTTACACTCATAGTGGGCTCAGCAATGGCCGAAATATGCTCTGCCTATCCAACCTCTGGTGGCCTCTACTTTTGGAGTGCCAAGCTGTGTGGAAACGAGTGGGGCCCATTTGCTTCTTGGCTCACTGGCTGGTACGTTCTACGCTCTTCTTTTGTGCTTTCCTAGGTATTTAATATTTAGTGCTTTCCTACGCATTTAATCTCTTGTGCTGATTATAATATTATATATATATATATAAGATTTGGTCATCTGACGTGCTCAAATCAATGTCAATTCCACATGTCAAGTATTTATTATTAGTTTTAAGATCACAAAGTCAACTTATTGTTGAAAAACTTCACTTGTGAATTTGTAATTGTAATGTCAATCAAGTATTAAAAACTCTTGGGGTAATGGATCCACTTAAGTTAGGGTTTGAGAAATCCATTTAGTTAGTAGTGATTACTGATTAGGCATCTATGCCATCTACATTGGCAAATAATGCGAGGAACTCATAGGCTGATTCAAAAGTTTTTTTATTTTATTTTAAAAGGTCCATTAGACTTATGAGCTACACAATAAGAGATAGTCTTCTCCTTATCCTTAAATTCTTTCCACTCTGGTGAAGGTGGTACTCGAATCCAAGTCTTTGGTACAATCACTAAGAGACTTTACCAGTAGGCTAGCTGACACCTTTAAGCCGAATGGTTATTGATTTCTTGTCATAATGAGACCCATCATATCCCATCCAATGCCCTCTAAACTTTTTCTTCAATCTCGGGCTCGGTTTGCCTGGTCTGCATGTTACAAGTAGCCTAGGCTCATTTGCCCACGAGAAAAAAAGGCATGCCCACACAGCTGAGCCCAGAAGAAAACCCAAATACCCACACGTCCCACCAAAAAAGGCATGACTTCCCTGATACCTCTAAGCCCAGAGACGCAAAAATCAACACGGTGGTCCAAATTTTGGGCTTAATCTAATATCTAGACCTTTATTTGGGCAAAATCCAGCCTGAAGGGTTTTGGAAGGGTCAAAGTCCTTGATCCCAAAACTGGCCCACGCGCAAATCCACGCCCAACTTGTGGTTGCAAAATTATAGTGCAAATATTGATTGCAAATTGAATCAATTGATACTCAGATCATTAGGTGATTAACTACAGATCCTCCCTCTATATGATGTCTGAGACTGGATGGATCTTCAATATGATGTTTGTTTCTTAAATGTTTTAAGAAACAAACATCATATTGGGTGTTTGGGAAATCAAAAAATTGGTTTTACACTTTTACCGCGTACACTGTAGGCCCGAAACATGGGAAACCGTATTTGGTAAGTGTTGACATGCTAGCTATCAGGTTTCTTATTGTGCTAGTTTTAACCCAAAAGTTAGCCAGAGTTGTTCCACCTTCACCTTGGTTTTCATAAAAACCAAATAAGAAAAATGATGGAAAGAGAGAAGAAGAAAAAAGAAGCAGCAGCAGATAGGATTTCATCTTCTTCTTCGTCTTATCTTCTTCTTCCTCTTTTATTTTGATGGAAAGTATGATTAGAGATTTGCTGAGTTAGGGTTTGGAGTTGAACATTTTCGAGGATTTTTTTATTATTTGATAATGATTTTCTTTAAGTTATGGTTTGGATTTGTACATTTTTAGTAGGATTTGCTGAGATTTGCTAAACATTTCCTGAAGCCTTTGGCAGCCATCACCGTCTCCTCTCTTCTCTGCTGAATCGGAGCAGTGAACTTTTCTTGAATGTTGCTTCATGTTGAATGCCAAATAGGCCCAATTTGGTAATGATTTCCGAATGTTGCCTAGTCCAAATTTTGATGTGAATGAAAGCTTATAAGACCATACTAGTTTAGTTTAAAATCAATTTTATAAAAACCAGTTACCTTATTTGGTTTTGAACCTGCTTGGTCTAAATCTTGCCAAACAGGCCAGAACACAAGTTTGGCATGATTCATTTTTCTTGTGAAATTCATAGGTTCCTAAATTTCCTCTGTGGTGTTTAGAAACCTCCAACCAAACTAGAAGGGAAGGAGCGTGTGATTTTCCCATTTTAGCGGATGTTGAGACCCGATAGATCTTCAACACCATAAGTTTGGCATGTTTCATTACATGAGTTCGGCATGATTCATTTTTTTTGTTAATTTCATAGACTTCGAAATTTCTTTCTCAAAGATAGTCAAATAGTATACGGAGCTATATTCAAACAGTGTCACTTTGGAGACCTATGATAAAATTAGAACAATACAAAAAATATATAGAAAATGAAGTATAAAGACAATTTTTTTTTTTCCAGACCAACTGTGAATTAATTTAATTAAAAATCAGATAACAAAAAGAGATTTTTGTTTAAATGTCCTAGAATTGATAATATAAGGGCTCATCTATAGCTCAATGGGCTTTGAACTCTAAATCTTCTAGGGGTGTGTTTGGTACGCGGGTTAGGAATCTTAAGTCTGGGAATGTCTAATCGGGGGGTTTGGGTTTATAACATTGTAATCCCAAACCAATGTTTGGAATGCTGGGAGTCTCAAACCTGGGAATGCCTAACCTTTGTTTGTTTAGACCATGAAGATTCACAACAAAAATAATATAATTACCAAATTACCCTTTTTTAAATAAGAGAATCAAATGCACAAATATATATATATATATACACGAATCTTAGAAATGTAATCTCAGCGGCGACGGCGAGGAGTGGCGGCATCGGTTGCGGCAACGACGAAGACGACGACGACACCGACGCTGCATCAGAAATGTCTTTTCTTCTTCTTCTTTTTCTTCTTCTTCTTCCATTGATCTGCTGTGAGGCTAGGGTTTATCTTCTTCTTCTTCCTTCGAATAGTGGGTTTTGTATATGTGGGATAGAGATGGAAATATGGAATGTTGCCTGCAAACCTGAAGGGCACGCTCGTCATTAACTAAATTTATAAAATGCAAACCCGGGTTCCAAACTTCCAACCCACCAGCTGAAAAGGTCACCGAAACCCAGCAATGGCCGTCTTCCATACACCTTCGACTTGTGCATCAGACCCCTAACCCACCGGATCCAAACAATGGTTTGGGGTATGAAACCCCAAACCCACTGGGAAGCCGGCCATCCAAACACTACCCTAGGGTCTGGGCTTCAAGAGAATTTGCATTCCCAAGGTTGGATTCAAGGGGGTTTTGTAACTTTCTGTTATGTACTTGTTCCAGGTGTAAATTATGGTCTCGAGACCTTGCATGCGAAGGTCTCTGCGCGGGCATGTTAGGGTTTGTAAAACCCAAATGACTATGTAAACACAACCTACAGCACCTTTTAGGCCGCGAAATTAGGAAAGGTTCTAATGCCTAGTTGGTCACTTTGAAAGAAAAAAATCATACGATTGACGAAAATTAGATGTTGATCCTCTTAGGTTCTAGTGTTGAAAGTCTTAGAAGAACTTAATTGAAATAAAATTTCAAGTAAGAAATGATTAAGATATAATAACTACATGAAAACATGTCAAATAACTGAAATTGATCTTGAATAAAAGCATACTTACAGTGCTATATGTTACTATTCTAAACTGAGAACTGAGAACTTGAAATTAACAATAAGAATCCACGAAAAGCGTTGCTAATGAACTTGAATTATAGGAAATTCACATAAAACTTGACCTTGAATTGAAAATGCAAAGAGTACTAAGCTTTAATCTACGACTAAACTAGCATTTAAATTGAAAGCAAAATGCATAGAATTAAGAAATGTTGCTCTGGGCAAGTTTGGATTGATCATGTGTGTCCGCTGCTTCTATCCCTTGAGCTATTTATATAACTTCAAGCCTCAACCAATTGGATCATGGTGCAAAGACCTTCAACTGCCACAGTTAGTGGCCCACATTCCTTTTTCCATTAATTATCTGTTGAGAAATGGAGCTTTAGCCTTCCACGTGGTCTTCATTACCTGCACATTTCCATAACTTCCCACTTTTTTTTCTTTTACATGTGTATCTTATACACCTATGACTTCATTTCTTCTCTCTTTTTGACATGTGTCGTAATTCTTATAACTTTCTCTCTCACCACATGGCACAATACTACAAGCTCTCTTTTTATACACGTTGCTCCACAAAATGCCCACGCGTCAACTTAAATTTATGGTGAACAGTACTGTGCTAAAAAAATGGAAAGAAAGCTTCTCTAGGGTGACAGTACCAAAATGAGTCACAAGGAGTATACACTTGAATTGAAGATTTTTAAGTCAGATAAAACCAAAATTCTATTGTGAGGTGCGAAGTAATCTTATGTATAGGATTAATTCTAAAATAAAGTTTGAAAAATTGACCATTGGATTTAAATACACTTCTTATGAAAGTCAAGCTCAACAAAAATCACAGTAATCCAACGATCAGCTTTTGGAAAATGTCTGAAAAAATTGTGACTTTTTTGTTCTACAGAATGCCACTGGTTTTTCCGGCCAATTTTTTTCAGAAATTAATGGTTGAACCACTATAACTTTTGACGAATAAGACATTTGCAAAAAAACTATATCTAATCCAACAGTCAATTTATTTTGCATTTTCTACTAGGCATCTTATAATAAACTCGCCAAGGGTAAAATAGTAGAATAAGGTGGGTCACTCTCAAAAACCCATTTATATTGTTGGGCATGGGTCAAACTTTACGAGCCCTTCTTGGAATTATAGGGTAAGGTACAATTATTATTGTTACTTTTATTGGCACATGAATAAATGTGCTTTTGAGGAGACCCCCGTAGCGTAGAGAAGTTTTAAATACTGACATAAACTTATAAAAACATCTTAAGATGGTCTGTTGGGTAGTGCTAAATGAATTACTATTTAAATTACTTAAAAACACATTATACTTTCACATAAGATGTCAAGATGGCTTAGAAAATACAATCTAAGGAATTTCATTTAATATTTTTCTGAAACACCATTTGATTCTTTTGGATCAAGCTGCTAGGTCTCTCCGCCCAAAGAATTGGCTTGCATCTAGTAAGATTCAAAGCAATTTGTATCTCATCATTCACCTTTGAAAAAACCGCCAGACAATGTGTAAAGTTAGTAAATAAATTAATTAAAGACAATTCTATTCGTCCTTTCTTTTTGTCATCTTTTTTTATTTTCTCTAATATATCTGACTAATTTGGAATAACTATTTCGAGAAACTGACCGTTGGATTTGATGTTCCACTTATACGTATCATGAATACAAAAAATCACATTGATCCGATGGTCGGTTTTTCAAAAAATAGAATGTGACGGTTTTTCACAATTTTTTCATTATTGTCTATAATTTTTTTTTAAAATTGCAAAAACCGACCATCGGATGAATGTGATTTTTTGCATTCATGATAAGTATAAGTGGAACATTAAATCCAACGGTTGGTTTCTCGAAATAACTGTTCCAAATTGGCTAGATGCACTAGGAAAGACAAAGAGAGAAGACGAATGGAATTTTCAATTAATTAAGGACACATTAATAATCAATTTGATTAAATGGGATTTAATAATTTATTTGTATCTTATTATTTTATTTATATTTAAAAAAAAAAAAAAAAACATTCTCAGTCCCTCTTAACAAATATTTGATCGAAGTCATGGCATAAAACTGATTTAATTTGATTTTAGTTTTATTTATTTTTATTTTTTTTCAAATTCTGGTAGCTTTTTACTGGGTGGTACAAATCAGATGGTTCCATTTTTATTTTTTTGGTGTTGAAAGGCGATGTGATTGTGAGTGTCATCACAGAGGAGCCCAATTAAACCCGCATGGAAATTTGTTTGGTTTGACTATTCTTCGCGCTATCCGACAACTTGTTTCATTAATCGCTTACCTGTCGATACGTGCATTTCCTTCCAACGGCTTCCAGTCAAAAATCACACATTCATATACCAAAGAAAGGCAACGAATTTAAAGAATAAACTTGATTTTTCAGCGGAGGAGAGGGAGGGCATGGCGGGTCAAAAACTTGTTTCATTATTCTGTTGCGTCATGAACCTAATATTTATATTAAGATCTGAGGTTAAGAGATTTATAAGGGCTTGTATCGTGGAGGGCATGGCGGGTCCAAAACTTTTTGAAAATATTGCTGCAGGATTTTACACATGTAAACGTGACAAATTTAGTGGACCGTTCCATACAAAATTATGCAATTCCAATGATTGGTGAGCGGATTTGTTGTTCATTTATGTTTGTGTTCACATGGTCACATGTGAAAACATTAATGCCATTAAAGTCAAAATTTAATTCAATAAAGGAATAATATATTAGGAAGTTAATGGTGATTTGCTTATTTGGTATTGGCTTCATGTACATATAAAGTCAAAGATTCAGATCCCGCATATTATAAATATATTAATGGATATTGTTCATAGTTTACACGCAATTCAAGAAAAATATATTTTTTTCTCTACTTTTATTTTATTTTATAAATATATTAATTATTTATTAATTTAATGACATATATCTTTATTTATAAAAAAAGAAGTATTGAATTTAAGTATATAAAAAGAGCATCGATTATTTAGGTAAAAGTATATACTTACAGTATTTTATGTATCTTTTTAATTTGTTTTTTAACTCACTTTTCAATTACTAGGACAGCATTAGCAAATTACTTAAAATTTATCAAGTTGATATGAAATTATCAAAGACATGTCGACATGTACCCGACAAGATACAAGTTTTCCAGTTTGACATATTCATGGAGCATTAACAGTAATACAGCTACATAAACGACTATTTTTTCTTTTTCATATCTATATATAAGTTAAAAAAAAATTGTTTGAGAACAACTGTGTGTATATATAGTAATGATGACATAATAGATCTGGGAGAGTCGACAAAAACAGTTGGCAATCATCTTCCTCTCCTCTCCGCCCATCGAGTCTATATTATTGGCGGCTCTGTTTGACCAGAGACCTCCATACATATTTCACTGAATGATGCTGATGATATAAAGATTGCTTTTGGGAAAGAAAGAAAAGCAAGAAGAGGGAGACACACAAGAAGACTCCCCAGAAGCAGGGAACAGAGAGCAATTTAAAGGATTGATTGAAGGGAAGAAAACGCAAAATATCATTTCTGAACATAAATAGTCTTTTCTGCTGTAAGATGGGTTTGGGTCGTGAAGAAATGGCCCTCCCATCCATTGTTCAAAACGGCAACGGTTCACTTGTTGACACAGGGCATGCCCGTCTTCACGAGCTGGGTTACAAGCAAGAGCTCAGGCGTGATCTCTCGTAAAAATTCTCAAAACACCCCTTTTGATTGTTTCTCTGTTTGGTGCCCGATTCATTATTGGGTATGAATTGGGTCATATATACTTTTTGTTATATGGGTCTTGTTTGAAAATTTCAGGGTCATATCAAATTTTGCGTTTTCATTCGCAATCATATCGGTGCTAACTGGTGTGACCACTCTTTTCAATACTGGGTTAAAATTTGGTGGACCTGTGGTTATGGTATATGGGTGGTTAATAGCTGGGACATTCACTATGTTTGTTGGGTTGTCCATGGCTGAGATTTGTTCTTCTTTCCCAACTTCTGGTGGTCTGTACTATTGGAGTGCCAGACTTGCTGGCCCAGCTTGGGCACCCTTTGCCTCATGGATGACTGGCTGGTAACTTATTTCTTTTTTTAAAAAAATTTTGTTGATAGTACAAACTTACTTTTTCCTATATATGGTTTGCCTTTGACTCAATTTACATCTTAGTGTTTTGATCACAACTTCGTTTATTCCCTCTACCTTTTAAGGATTTTCGACATTCTTGTTCTTTGAAGTTATTTATTGTTTGGAATTTGCAATGACTAAAGAAGGTAGGTGGTGTTTGGGATTTTAGTTATGTTTTAATGAACGTGTGAAAACTTTTCTTATAAAGGGGCATGATATTGATACCTTAATAGGCATCAAATCTGCCATTTCTTGATTAGTCTCTCAATTTCTGAAACCATGGTGTTTGTTACAAGACTAGTATGTTAGTATTGATTCAGTTGGGGCCTTAGAAACCATTGTAGAGAGTCAGAGTTCTTGTGAAAGGGAACTTGTTTGAGAATCCTGAATGCAATTTTGTTTTACTTGATGCTGTGATTTTTTTTTTTTTTAATTTCTTTTTCTTTTGTTTGAAACTAAAACAATGGAAAATATAGGTGGATTCAGTTAGTTACCACATCGGTTAAGAATTAACTCCGTGATACACTCAAGACGAGTAACTTGGTAACTCCTTTTTAATTATCTTTATTTCAATAATTATGGTGCTCACTACATTAGGCAATATCATGACCAAGTTACCACAAAGGCTTGTCCTTAACAATTGTGATCAGGATTGCGTTCCTAAATGTGGTATATTTCATTCCTAAATTAGGGCAATTGCTGATGATGGTGGCAGTGTGACACTGAAAGACCAATCATAGAAGAAGCGTGAAGTATGTGTCGGGTGACATTTATACTTTGGACTGTGGAGTGTCTCCTTGCCTATTAGATCATCCGAAACAGCTGGCGCACCCGACTCAACTGATTTGCTCCAACCACCAAGTGAAGGCCCTGTAGTCAACCTAGAAGCTGAGGATTAGGTCATTGTGATTGTCACAAATCGCACCAAGTTCTTGGTACCTAGGGTTTACCATGGCATGATAACGAAGCACCTTCAAAACGAGGGCCTTTTTTTACCCTTTTCTAAATTAAAGTTTAGATTAAGAGGACCTTCTAATTTCTAATAGTAGTTATTCTCTTACCCTTAAAATATCTTACTATTTGTTAGTAGATTAATTTGCCAAAGCTGTCAGTGAAGGCATCCGAAATGTGCGGTGGCCCTGGGGAATACCCAAAGGGAGGTGTAAATGAGATGGTGCTACCAATTGTTACAGTGTTTTGCTTTACTCATATTATGTTTGAGAGAATCACAGGCTATGCTCCCTGTCACCTTGTTTCAAACTTGTGAAGGGGAGCAAATCCATGAGATAAAGTTGTTGGAGTTCTTAGTTTGAAATAATCTTTAACCCTTTTTCTTATTTTGGTGAACGACTTTAACCCTATTTTTCCAATTGGAAAAATGCAGGAATGAAAAATAAGAAAAAGAAAATAGAATGTCTCTCCATAATTTAGTTGTAAATCCATTCCACTCAATGGACTAAGTTGGCATTAGTGTTCCTTAATCCTATATCAAGATATTGGTTAGTCAAATAGTGGGATACTGGTAGTGGAAAATTCATTTATATTAACTGTTTAACTAGCTTAATATGTGTAGAAATGTTCAATTGCTATTCTTAATATTGCTTATCCTGCATCCCAAGCCTAGCTATCCATTGCTGTGTATTTGATCTTCCTGCAATTACGTCCTCTGATGCATGGTTAATGTTTTATATTTTATTGCAGGTTCAACATTGTTGGTCAGGTACTAAGAATTAATATATTCTGATATTCAAAACCTCCAAGATCTAATTGGAGTTTAAGCTTGCTCTGGATGTCATATTAGCTATTTTGAACTCCAACCACTAAAAAACCTTTGCTTTTGCAGTGGGCTGTTACAACGAGTGTAGATTTCTCACTTGCACAGCTGATTCAAGTGATCATTCTCCTTAGTACAGGTGGAAAAAATGGTGGCGGATACGAGGCTTCTAAATATGTAGTTATGTGTTTCCATGGAGGAATTTTGTTTCTCCATGCTCTCATAAACAGTCTTCCCATCTCGTTTTTATCCTTCTTTGGACAACTTGCTGCTGCTTGGAATATTGTAGGTATGAAGAATTTCCAGGACTTCTTTTTTTTGGTTTATATTTCATATTGCTTGGGGAAACCTATTCATTGGACCTCTAATAAATCTTGCATTTTTAGGTGTCTTTGTTCTTATGATCCTCATTCCCATGGTAGCAACGGAGAGAGCTAGTGCCAAGTTTGTTTTCACTCACTTCAACACGGATAATGGTGATGGAATCGACAGTAAAGTTTACATATTTGTTCTGGGGCTTCTAATGAGCCAGTATACCCTAACTGGGTATGATGCATCTGCTCATATGGTAAGTTGTATTGTCTTTTTTATTGCCTTTTCAAATGAACTCACTGCCTTCAAAAGCTATCAAAAAATGTCAAGCTTGACTTGTCTGACAGACATCAAAACTTTTCTTAGGCTAGCTCCTGACATACTAATTTTTGGTAACATTCAAGACATTTGTTATAGTACAAAGTCAATGGAATCTTGGATAATGTAGAACTTATTCATGGATATTTTGTTTTGTTTAATACTGGATACTGAATTAGGCCTTTTGATTTCCTAAGGTTGGCTATTCCTTTCTTGACCCTAAAACACGTTCAAGCTTACATAATCTTAAAAGTAATATTACTTGAATAAAACTAGTTCACAGTGTTTAAAATTCACAGGAATCAACTAAAACATTCTATGCTATTTATGCCACTTTGTTGAGTTCTAGCCCTTTTCTTTTTGCTGTTTCCTTCATGTTTAATCAGATGACTGAAACCAAACCATCCTGTTTCCTTTAAATTTCTGTTTTCAGACTGAGGAAACCAAGAATGCAGACAAGAATGGACCAAGAGGAATAATTAGTGCCATTGCCATATCTATCATTGTTGGATGGGGTTACATAGTTGGTATCACCTTTGCAGTTACCAACATCCCATACCTTTTGAGTAGCGATAATGATGCTGGTGGTTATGCCATTGCTGAAATATTTTACCAAGCATTCAAGAGTAGATATGGCAGTGGAGTTGGGGGAATTATTTGCTTGGGAGTGATTGCTATTGCAATATTTTTCTGCGGTATGGGTTCAGTTACTAGCAACTCCAGGTATACATGCTCGTTCATCGCTTTCTTTTCATATGATAGGAGTTTCAGTTGGGGAGTTTTGATTCCTTGGGGATCTACTTAAATTGCTAAATATTTATTCTCAGGATGGCTTATGCATTCTCTAGAGATGGAGCCATGCCATTTTCTCCTCTTTGGCATAAAGTGAACAAGCAGGAGATCCCCATAAATGCAGTTTGGCTCTCTGCTTTTATATCATTTTGCATGGCACTGACGGTATGCACATATCATATTTTTTATTCATGGCAATCATCATATCCATCTGTAGCATGTAAACATTGCAATCATGTTTTTATGGACTGTTTGATTGTTTGAATGAATCCATTGTAATTTACATGATATCAAAAAGGGTATACCTCTCTTCTCGAATGAGGCCATTTTAAAAAGAATCATCATCATAATTAGTGATAGAGGACCAATTTTTAGAAATCCATGAAATGCCTTCATTTTCTATTTTTTCTCTCTCATTAGTGATTATGATTGCCATCCTCTTGAATTTCCCCATTTAAATAAAAGAGTTTGTTGACAAAATTATTTGTTAAACATGATGAAACGATTTAATTCACATGGGACGACCAAATGTGCCCATAGAGTTTCCCCCACAAATTGATTGCAAAGTTGTCTCTGTTTTGGGGAATACCAAGGTGAGTTGGTGGACATGAAATGGGAATAAAATTGTTTCAATATTTTCATGCATAAAATGAGTTTATCTTGCTTTTAGCAGAAATTGGAGGAAATTTCTTTTTCACATGTACAGAATTTGTAATGAAATATTCAAGAAATGGTGTTGTTTTTAATTTTTATTATTAATTTAGAAATGGATGCTAGTTTGTTGGTTTGTTTTTCGTTTCGTTTTCTTTGACCGTTCCAAAGGATCGAACTTGGTTAATGTCCAAGTGATGTCAGTTTTACTGTTGGGAACTACGAGCTCTTATGCTTCTTTCCTTAATCTCAACTTGCTACTAATTGCATCTTTTCTTCCTTTAAATGCTGATTGCTTATGCCTTGTTTGTTATAAATATTTTGCAGTCTCTTGGAAGCTTGGTCGCATTTCAGGCAATGGTATCAATAGCAACTATCGGACTCTACATCGCCTATGCCTTACCCATTTTCTTTAGGGTGACCTTGGCCCGCAAGTCTTTCGTTCCTGGACCTTTCAACTTGGGCCGCTATGGGATCCTTGTTGGTTGGGTTGCAGTTCTTTGGGTGGCAACCATTTCAGTCCTCTTCTCATTGCCAGTAGCCTATCCCATTACTGATCAGACACTTAACTATACTCCTGTTGCTGTCGGTGGCCTATTCATTCTTACAGTTTCTGCTTGGATTTTCAGTGCTCGGTACTGGTTTAGAGGTCCCGTAACTAACATAGATTCTTGAAGTAGCTAGTGCAATTATAATTCTTATCCCTTAAAGCCACAGTAATATACAATGCTTCACAAATCTTCTCTTACTAGCTTATTGTTCTATCAAAGGTTGATGTCTATATTACATATATTTTTCATTATGCAGTGCAGTGTTCAGATCATAGCACTGGAGGCATAAAATCTTACTGTTAAAAGAACCTGTAGGAGATTGATTACCAACTTGAATCAATAAAATGCAATTGATTATGGATTTCTAATGGGATTTGGACTTTTGGATCAAAAAATTATATAATGATGGCATTTTTCATAAGCGTTGTTATCGAGATTACTAAGAGCATCTCCAATGCAAAAACCAAATTTGGCATCCCAAAAAGCACTAGTTGATGCCAAATTCAAGCCCATTTGGCACTTTGGGATGCCAAATTTGGCTTTTTGGCATCAAGGAATGCCAAAAAAGTCAAATTTGGCATTCCTTGATGCCAAAAAGCTAAATTTGGCATCCCAAAGTGCCAAATGGGCTTAGAATTTGGCATCAACTAGTGCTTTTTGGGATGCCAAATTTGGCTTTTGCATTGGAGATGCTCTAAAGAGTAGATTATAGACGAGTAAACAGGAAACAGCTTTGGGAAAGAAAATTAAGGAAATTAAAAAACAAATTGGCAGTATATATATATACACGCACTATTGAACTTACAGTTGAGAAGAATTTGTGTTGGTGGGTTGTCAAACTGGGGTTCAGTGGCAACTCTTGTTCTCGGTGTAAAATTTGGTCTCTGAGACCTTATAAATGAAGGTCTATGTGTGGGCGTGCCAGGGCTAGTTAAAGCCCAAGAGACCGTCTTGAACATAATCTCTATCACCTCTTAGGCCGTGAAATTAGGAAAGATTCTAATGTCTAGTTAGTCATTTTGAAATGAAATAGAAATCAGGTGATTGGCGAGAATTAGAGGTTGATCCTCTTGGGTTTTAGTGTGTGAAGGTCTTAGAAACTATATTTAACCAATTAAAATAAGATAAACTGATTAGAAACAGAATATTCCATAAACAAAATATGAAGTAAATGAGCAAGTAAATGAATGAGAAATACTTACTACTTGACTTTGCAAAATATGAATTGAACTTCATTTCGGACTGAGAAACTAATGCTGATCTTAAAGGTTAAGGTCTAAATAGAACTAAGAACAACTTAATTTGAAAGATAATAAAATGATTATCTGGAACTTGATTACAGAAATTAAAACTAAGAACTAAGCGTTTGAACAGAAGCTTAAAAACAAAAAATGCTTTGAGTAGCTTGCGTTGGCTGAAGTTGTGTGTGTGTTCTCTACTCCAGGGTCTTTTTTATATGGGCCTTGTTATTGAAACCCCTTTGAACTATTTGTCCACCCCAATCATTTGTGATTTTTTATTGTTTTATGGAAAAATACATTGTTTTTAAGAAAACTAACCGTGTTATCCACTAGAAAACATCATTTTGAACAACTTTGTAGAAGAAAGTTTTTCCAAAATCTATCATTTAAGTAGACTTTTTGACCATTTATTATTTTTACAGAATATTTCGTAAAAAATTCTAAAAAGTCTACTTAAATGATAGATTTTGGAAAAACTTTCTTCTACAAAGTTGTTCAAAATGATGTTTTCTAGTGGATAACGCAACTAGTTTTCTTAAAAACAATGTATTGTTTCATAAAACGGTAAAAAATCACAAATGGTTGGAGTGGACAAATAGTTCAAAGGAACTGCAATAACAAGACCCTTTTTATATACACTTTTGGGCTAAAATTCATTAACCGTCCAAGCCCACTACTCATACTTCCTTAGATCACAGCCCACTTTGCCTACTACATAACTGCCACTTTGCCTACTACATAGTTTTCATTCCCTGCACATTCTTATAACTTCTCCTTTCATCTTCTCTTGACACATGTCGTCATTCTTGTAACTTTCTCTTTCACCACATGGTACAATATTAAAAATTATCTTTTTGTACACGTGGCACTCAATTATTGCTCTGTAAAATGCCTACATGTCATTTTAAATTTGTGGTAAACAACTTTAGTATTGCATTACATCATAATGCACATCATGTTTCTGTCTTTCAATTCTCACATTTTCTTTGTCACAATTGAGGGACGTTTGCCTTAAGAAATCACTTCCATCTAACAAAGTTCCACAAAGCAGAAGTGCTTAATTAATTGCTTATGTATTTAGAAGGAAGTATTACAGTTGTTCTATTCTTAAATTCCTAAACAACATATGATCTTTCGATAATCATTAAGCAATCGACTGTAATCCAAGTACAAATGCTTTTGTAGGTTTGGAATCAAACTAAATTGAGAAGTCCCGAATAACCCATTGTGTAATAGATGAACAATTTTTTCTTCTCTGTCAAAATATGCATTTCTTCAGTTTACTCAAATGCACACAAAATGTTTACATGACAATTAGGTTTTGAGTAATGTTGAAGTGTGGACATTCTGCTGCTGTGCCTTGGTGAAGCTTTATTCCCCACCTCTCAACTTGACAATATTATCACTTCAATTAACTTGAACACTTGCACTGTCTAACTTCAAAATCCGGGCTCATTGTGACTTCAACACCACATCACACACTCTTGCTGTTGGGCTCTCATGAAACTACAGCCAGTAGGGCTTTCCAGATGATAACCCTTCCCGCTGCTGTGTCAAAAATTCCTGTTCTATTTCAAAGGAAAAACACATCTTTTGGTTGTCATAATGTTGGAAAATTTTCAAAATAATACATCTTTTTAGGTTTTTCAAAGTCTCTTTTTGTTGTATTTTTGGAAAGTTCTTGGTTATCTTTAGTTATTGCATTCCACATTGGAAAAAGTAAAAAAAAAATTAATGAAAATATTAATAAATGGGCAATACTTGCATCCTCGCCTTCATTTGTATTTTGCCACATGTTATAATTAATTATTTAAAAAATATGCACTTAAAGATATAAACGATTGGACATGTTAACAAGAACATGTGTTCATCTATATATATATATATATATATAAAATCTAGAAAAGTAGTAGGAGTTTTATGTTATACAGTAAGTGTATGGGCCTTATATGACTGTCAGGGCCGGCCCTGAGATTTTGGATGCCCTAGGCGAGCTCCTAAAATATTGTCCCTACTACATAATGAAAAAAAAAATTGCATGTAAAATTTTAGTTCTTTAATCTTAATTTCTCATAAGCTAAAACCTACAACAATCAATTCACAAAGAGAGTTTTCAATAGGCTCACCTCGAACCTCCTATCACCGATTCACCATTACAAAACCTATAACAATCAAATCAGAAAGAAGGTTTTCGATAGGCTCACCCCGAACTTCCTATCATAATTAAAATTATAATTAAACTAACAAAGAAGACCTACAATAATCAATTCACAAGGAGGATTTTCAATAGGCTCACCTCGAACCTCCTATCATCATTACAAATATATCAAACAAATAAACAAAACCTATACAACAATCAATTTACAAGGAGAGTTTTCAATATGCTCACCCTGAATCTCCTATCATCGTTACAAATACAATAATTCTATTCGTCCACTATTTTTGTCCTCCTTTTTAGTCTTTCCTCGTGCATTAGACCAACTTAAAACAATTATTTTGAAAAATCGACCGTTAGATTTGATGCTCTACTTATACGTATTAAGAATGAAAAAAATCACATTGATCCAACGGTTGGTTTTTCAAAAAATAGACCGTGACAGTTTTTCATAATTTTTTCATTATATTTTACAATTTTTTTTTAAATTGCAAAAACCGACCATTGGATCAATGTGATTTTTTACATTCGTGATAAGTATAAGTGGAATATCAAATCCAACGGTCAGTTTTTTGAAATACCTTTTCCAAGCTGGTTAGATGCATGAGGGAAGACAAAAAGGGAGGAGGAATGACATTTTTCTTACAAATATATCAAACAAATAAACAATTAATTAACAAGGAGGGTTTTCAATAGGTTCACCCGAAACCCCCCATCATCATTAAAAATATATCAAATTAATTAATAAACAAGATTTGATTACAACTCTTGAATATAATTCCATTAAAATGAATATAATTCAACTATATTTTCCACAAATGTGTCAAACAAACATAGAACAATGATACCAAAAAATCAACAAAAATCATGCTCTAAAGAAAAACACAACAACAAAAATTAGTTACCAAATAGTAGAATATATGTAGTATATTGGGATTTGGCTTTTTGGGTTGCCCTTAAATAAAAATTGGTTGCGCATGTAGTTAATCACTATTTAAACCAAATTTGATGCCCCTAAATTTTACTCAAAAATTGATGCCCAAGTCCATGGCATCTTTGGCCTTCCCTCAAGGCCGGGTCTGCTGGCTGTAGATCTTCCATCTGGTAAGAGAAGCATCATGCAACTCAACCTTATACACTTTTAATATTTCTGATGTGAAAGTCTGGATGAATTACAAGAGCTCCTCCATCTGGTGGGTACAGGCACCAAAAAGTAATTAAATCGAGTGTAAGCTAGATACTCAAGATACTACCTTAAAAAAAAAATAAAATAATAGCATTATTGGCGTACGTAGGTATGACTTTATTAGAACACTCACAGCTTCTAAATATATCTAGATGTAGATCCATTTGGATTAACTTTACCTAAAATTATTTTTAGAGAACTGTCTGTACTTAATTATCAAAATTTTCATATTAGAAGTAATTGTAGTAAAGTACGTTAAGAGAATTAGCTTTAATTGCTCAACCATGCTATCATCTTTCAAAAGTACGGTGATTATCATCTAGCTCATCTAGCTCTTAGATAAAGTAAAATTTTAAGTTCCAAAAATAATTTTCGACAAAGCTAATCCAAAAGTCGCCTCCCCAGTAAAGTGCTAAATTATTATGGATTTGAGTATGGGACTAACCTTATGAAGTCCTTAATTAACACTCTGGTGGATGTGAGCTGCTTCCAAGTAGAGCTTCTTTTAGCCATTCACAGTATCCATCAGCATCTTCTCCTCCTGAATTTGGGTCACTGCAAAAGTCATCTCCCAGTTCTTCCAGCTCTTTTAACACTTTCATATAACCATTATCATCATCTGTACTGGCTTTATTCTGATTTAAAGAACAGGTTGCAGGAGCATCCAGCTCTTGGTTTCCACTACTAAAATTTATAGGAAATTTGTTTGGAATATTCAGTTCATCAGGAGGAGGCGCGTTTGACTGGTACATGTCTGCTGGATTTGTAGGATTAGCTACCTCTGGATTAAGATAACTCAAATCCGGAATACCCAATTCTGATTCTTGAACAATGTTATCCTCCAACCCAAAAGCCTGTTTCTCCTTTCCATGTTCATTTATATCAGTACCATTTGAAAATGAACCGGTTTTACTTATCTGGTTCAATCCTTGAAGCTCTCTGTAACTGGTCATTTGGACTTCATTGTAGTTATTAAAGTTAGCATATGAATGTGGGTAATGAATCAAATTGCTGGACAAGTTGGCATATCCTGGCTTAATATTGTATGGTGTTGTGAGGTCATATTGAACCGGGTTTTCAACATATAGTGCAGGAGGAGTATTAGCCAGAGATATTGGAGGAATGGATTGTGTTGTATTGGGTCCGGTTCCTGAGCCTTGTGGACTCTCCAGTACTGAACTGTGCTGCTCCTGCAGTTGAGGAAATCCATTGCCAATACAGAGACTGGTTGTTGAGTTGGGTACAGTGGATTCGCATAAAGGGGGATTGGTTTCAGCAGTCTCAGAAATGGATTGTGCTTGAGCTAGTTGAGCTTTGTGTTTCTGAAAGAGAGAAATGTATATGGTAAGAAACTTTGCACCAAGATAAATAAAAATAGACTGGAAAACAAACCCATCGAAGCCACTATCAATTGAATTGAAGTAGGAAGGTTAAGAGAGATAAAAACAAAAGGGAAAATTAGTATTAAAAAAATAAAAAAGTTATTCATCTACCTATTTTTATTTACCAATTAATTAACTTCTATTTTTCACTGTTCACGTGTCCTTTCATGATTAGAAACATGCTTCCATCTGATGTTGTGGGAACCACTTGCACCCACCTAGGCACATCCAAGCTAGATCCTGACCAGTAAGAAAATGCCACGTGTCCATTATTGATGATTAAAACTGTAAAAGGTAACTGTTCCCTTAAAACCGCTGTTAGAGGAACCGCATCCCACTAACTAAGCAGTTAACTCTCCCACAATCTCACAACTAGATGTGGGATCCATTGACATGATTGAAATATAAAGGCAATTAAGATCAAGATATGCCATGTCAAGGCATTAAATGGGGATTAGACTTGTGGGAACCATTTTTGCACCCATTACCTACCAAAGGTCCCATACAAAGAAAAGCCAAACAAGGCTTTGAGTGGACCCTACAAGCACCTCACCTATTCAAGGGACACACCTATTCAAGGGACACACCTTCATGGGATAAGGTATGTTATTTTCCCCAAACACATTCATTTTCAGTTATTCTATTAGGCTAAATATTGACTTTGGCATTGGAATATTCTCAGGAAAGCTCCACACCGAGGCATAGCTGCATTCTTCAGCTCCGCAATTGGGATTCAGCTTGTTTGGCTACGCAACTAGAGAATAGAGGAAGAGAAGTCATCAAATCCTATCTATGTAGATGGTAGTAACTATCCGAATA
This sequence comes from Hamamelis virginiana, assembly GCA_017140935.1. NCBI lineage: Eukaryota > Viridiplantae > Streptophyta > Magnoliopsida > Saxifragales > Hamamelidaceae > Hamamelis > Hamamelis virginiana. The sequence continues at coordinate 1,575,821 of JAESVK010000285.1, read as the reverse complement.
TAGCTGGTTCAACACATTGGTGCTGTCAGTGGGAAAACGCTTACTAGAAGCCATTCCTATCCTTCTCATCTTCTATCTTTATTTATGGAGAAAGCTGCAAAAAATATCCAACTTCTATCCAACAAGAATAAAACTCTTTTAGAGTGGTTTTCTACAAGCAGCTATGCATTGTCCAGATAAGTTCTTCATTCTGCTTATTTTTTTCTTTTGCTACAAAGTTTTGTTTAAAATGAAAATACGCTCATATGCACAATCAGGCACAAATCTGTAAGGCTTGATGCACGTGAACCGTACCTTAATGTGATGGTCGAAACCATCTCAATGTTTCTTAAGAATTCATTCATACTGTATGTACATATCTGATACTCACGAACGCTTCGCATGACTTGAGAAACCTCTCATTTTGTACATAAATCGTATCTACGTAGGACTTGCAAGGTGGCCTCCTAACTCGACTTGGCCGACCCACTCACCATGTCGGAATATCAAAGCCACTGACTTGCATATCTAAAATTCGAAAGGTCTTCACAAGATTTAACTGTCAAAACCGTGAGTCAAATCTGACAATTAAATTAAGCTTTATTAGCTCCCGTACCTTTACTGACATTTTGGGGCCCAAGAAAGAATTCGTGTCCTTTGACAAGCTGTACTGCAACTTTTTTTTTTTTTTTTTTTTGCTATATAGGTATCTTGGGCCAGCTTGCGCGTACCAGACTAAATCTTGCACCCTGAACAAGGCTTCTAAAATAAGGTTTGCGCCTTGCAGTCCATGGCCCCTGATATTAGCAGCTGGTAGAAGTCGAACACGAGACCAAGGGACTTGATATGCCCTTAGCCCTACTTACTCTGCCACTAAGCTACCCACCCTGGGGTTGCTGTACTGCAACTTTATCAAAATCATGGCCACGACTATTGAAAAAGTGGACCCCGCCACTTTCACCTCATGCCCGAGTAAGAGACATTTCTCTCAAGATTTGTGATGATGCAGACCGGGTTGGGCTTCTGGCCCAAGACTTTATGGATCAGCTAGACAGAAAAAAGGGGCCTAAGCATAATTAGGGCTCGAGGACGATTTTGGGATAAAATCAGAAAACGGACTAGTAGGATCGAAAATTGTTGGTAACGGAATTGCACGAAAATTGGTAGTCAGAATGGAAACGGCGAGACGAGCAAGACTCACCGCTAATGCGATGATGTACGCTGCTTTTTGGGCTAATTCCTTCGTTTAGGCCTTTGATTTAGTGATTTTGATATTTATGGAAAAATTTCGCCTGCTAATTACTTTCCTTAGAGAAGTCCGTTTGACGAATTCCGTAGCGATCTTTAGGGAATATATTTGCAGATTTTATCTTTATTTCACATATTTCCATTTTTGACAAATTTCCTTTTATTCAAGTTTTTCCCTATTTCAGAAGTATTAGGGTTTCTAAGCTTTGTTTTAGTATAAATATGATTGTAGCCGTCTTGGCAAGACAGTTGATGAATTAATAAGAATTTAATTGAGAGTTTTCACTCTTTTTCATAAGTTTCTCTCTTTGTGAAGATCGAGTAATTGGTTGTCTATTTTCCTGGTACTATTTTTGAGACACGTCAACAGGAATTTAGAAGGTTGTTCATTGTTAGTGAGCTTGTCTTCAATATTCCGCTGCATCAGTGCACCTTCTTGCATCTTCTAATTTTGATCCACCACACTTTTGTGGACCCGACCATATACAAAAAGTCACACAGACTTTCCTTTTCTCAAAAAGTGGTGCCATGGTTTTCACGAGCTAATAATTGGGTTGAATCCGACAGACAAATTACCTGGCAAAGCTTCCAAAGCTAGCTCAGACGTTGATACAGAGCTAGCCTTCATTATTGATAATTAAAAAGCTATGCGACGTTGGTGTTTCGCGCTCAAAGCTCCCCAACAATACCGTGCCATTCAACTGCAACGTCTACTGCATTCAATTACAAGTCAACTGCTCTACCAACTTGCGTGGACACGAGTTGACACCTCTACAATAATTCTCCCAGTTTGCAACACCTCACTATGCAAACTCGGGTTTTCTATGCTTAACATATAGCAGCTAAAACTCATGACCTTCAATATACAACATATCCAGACAATTATCAACATTACTAGCAGAATCCTTCATAAGCTCCTTTGGTAGGATCATCCTGATACTGAGGGCATCATTAGCATCACCAACAAATGCACGCACAAAGCTTTATCGCTTAAAACATCAGCTTAAGCTGCTTTGAGAATGTTGGAAAATGTAATTTGCAATTTTCTAATAAGTTTTAATTAGCTTAGGTCTGTTGGTATTCTCAATGTTTTGCTAGATGTTTCCAGAGTGCTCTGTTATGTTCTTAAGCATTCCTATATATTGAGGAGAATTGAAGAGGTTTATTAATGAGAGTGCAGAAGCAGCAGCTCTGCAGAAAATCAGGCTTGTAATCCTTCAATTCTTATCAATGAAAATCCTCTTCTTCTTATAAAAAGTTTTGCTTTACCACCTAGCTTCCTGCTATTGCCAACAAATTTTGGTATCAGAGCCAGCCTATCCATCATCCGGACTGCTTTCTTTTCATTCATCTTTGATCCAGTCTTCAGCAAGTCTCCATGGCTACAAGTTCTGGAGATGTTTTGTTTTCTTATTCTCCAAGTCAGGTTCCTATTTTCAATGGTGAGCACTATGACTACTGGAGTTCCCAGATGATGACAATCTTCATTTCGCAAGATCTATGGGACTTAATTGAAGATGGTTTTGAAGACCCACCTGTGTCGGGAAGTTCATCTTGGACAGAGTCAAAACAAAGGGAATATAAGGAGAGCTTGAAGAGAAATGCTACTGCCCTGAGGATTATTCACCAAAGTGTAAGCAAGTCCATTTATCCAAGAATTTTTGGGGTTAAAAAAGCAAAAGATGCATGGGAAATTTTACAAAAAGAGTTTCAAGGCACAGACAAAGTTATTTCTGTTAAGCTTCAAAATTTATGGAGAGACTTTGATAACTTGGTTATGAAAGATAGTGAAACAGTCAAAGATTTTCATTCAAGAGTTGCTGAGATAGTTAATCATATAAAAAGCTATGGAGATACAATTCAAGAGAAGAAGTTAATTGAAAAAATTCTCAGAAGTTTGCCTCAAAAGTTCGAGCATGTTGTGGCAGCAATAGAAGAATCAAAGGATCTGTCAAAGCCCACCTTGTATGAGTTAATGGGCTCTCTTGAAGCCCATGAATGAAGGATGAGCAGATTTTCAAGTGAACCTGTGGAGCAAGCATTTCAATCAAAACTCAACCTCTCACAAAAGGAATCATCCAGAGAAGAACAATGAAACAAAAGGGGCAGCATTTGGAAAAAGGGTCCATATGGAAGAGGTCGAGGCTACTTCAAAGATGGCCAAAACAGAGGAAGAGGAAGGTATGGAGCCAAACAACAATCAAGACCAGGTACATCTAACAATCATTGTTTCATTTGTAAAAAGCCTGGTCATGAATCTAAAGAATGTCGTTTTAGATGCACTAGAATACTAGATGCAAAATTCCCAATCACTCTAAACTTGATACAAATGGCGTCATTTTTGACAGTTCCGTTGTAGTATAGAGAGAAAATTAACTAATGAAGAGACTATTCATAGCTAGGCCTTGAAGTAGTTAACTCCAGAGAAAAATACCTGCAAATGGCTAGCAACCTGGCGGTGCGTCAAATCAGGAACCTTCATCATCTCTAGTATACATTTTGGGCGAGCATCTGGATTCAGAAAGCAAACAACAAACGATTAAATATTAAAAGATGAATAAGAAACTAACTCTCTAAAATTTTAGATTGTTTTTAAAAAAGTAATATTACTTTTTTCATCCAGTGCATTGAGGGCTGCCATAAACTTGAGGTGAAGATCTGAAGTCCACAATGTACATCTTTTCTTGGTACCATAAACATCTTCGCTTTCCTTTCCTTCCTTCTCAATGGGTTTCTTTCCATTTGAATTAATTTGTTCTGATTTGGTTTCACTTCTCTTGTCTTTTCTTTTTCCTTCTATGCATTCATTTGATCTATTTTTACTCCCGGATTCTCCTTGTTCTTTTCTCTCTCCAATAATTAACTGTTTGGTGCTTGTATTTTGTGATTTTCCAATTTGATTTCCCGCTTCTAGGTCAACTGCAGCTTTCCCCTCAATAATTTGCTTATTCTTCCCTTTTGGATTAATGGTTATGAATTTTTCATGATTATTTCCATGCAAATCATTTCCCTTGGCAGTCCCAGATACTCTGTCCATCTCGTCAATTTTCCTAGCTTGAGATTCTATTTCATGATTTGCTTTTTCGGTTTCCTTGAGTGGCAAGGTTCTCTTACGATATGCATGTTGCCAAACATATTTGAGATCCTCTGAAAAAATTGGTTTCTCAAGAAAGAAGCATGCCCCTTGACATAGGCCTTTCTTGGCCTTGTTGGCATCTCTATCAGAGGCCATCACTGCATATATAGAGACCTAAGTTATAAAAATTAATTCCATTATATGAGCATGAAATGTAATATTTATAGAAGGAAAATGCTAGTATATGTTTTGCTACAAGGAATCACTACAAAGTGATTTTTCAAAACTATATATCCTAATTTCATTCTTGTAGCGCACGATACATGTAGCGATTCGTTGTAGGATGCAACTTATATAGCAATAATATTGGTCTTTATAGAAACCTAGCTAATTAAAAGGAACATTCAAGTAGTATAGCATGAAGCTCACAAATGACAGGCATGTCCTTCATGTGCCTGAGAAATGTAAAGATGTCCATATCTGGCATGTTAACGTTAGCCATGACAAGGTTGAATCGATCCTTTTGCTTCCGAATCATGGACAATGCAACAGATGCTAATTCAGTGGTTGTAACTGAAACATAAAAAGATCTCATGGTTAATACTTAATAATGTTCAATGTTCAAATTATCCAAGTGTCAAAGATAACATGCATTATATATAATAGATTCAATTCTCTCTTGATCACGTACATGCTCAAAGTAGATTAATTATCATGGTTAAATTTCTTAACTAGCTACAATTATAATGAAATTACATTAATGAAGTAATTTTTATCTCAAATTGCTAAGATATGAGACTATAGAAACATAAAAATTAAAAAAAAAATACAAATAAATAAATAAAATTAGGATATATATCATTTATATCGATCAAAGGTAATGTATGGTAAAACAGCATTCGATCGATTCTCAACATAGATTATCCTGGTTTCTTCATAGCCAAACTAGCTAGTTAGTCAATTACAGCAAAGCAGTTGACTGATTTTTGTATCAAACTGTTGATGTGGACATACTATAGAAACAAAATTATAATGTGGCCTAAAACTAATATATATCCATGCTGTAAATAGAATATCTTGGTTTCTCCCATTAATACAATTATATTTATAGTAAAACAATGATGAGATGCAAGAAACAAAGATAGACAGGTAAGTAAATTTCGGAAATGCAATATTATAGGATGATATTTTTGTCCAAGACAATATATGTATAATATTAAAATTACGTCCCATACCCGACGAAAACTTTCTAGGGTTTCCTCAGTACAATGGGGCTGTTTGGCAAATTTAAAAACCTAGCCAGCTCATGATATGTCTGCTTAATTGGTAATTTTATTCAATACTGTTTGGTAAATACATTTTTTTCTGCAAATCTCAGTTCAATCATGTTAAAAAAATAAGGCATAAACACAATTTTTTTCAAACCAGTTGGAAGCTGGTTTATATAAAAACCATATAACATAAAGAAATCTGGTCAGATCCAGTTTTCAAAGTTCCCAAATAGACCATTATTGTGAAATTATGGAATCGTACTGGACCAATTTTACATTGAAAAGCTGAGATATAAGACTATAGAAACTAAATTAAACAAACAAATACATAGGTAAATAAGATTAAGATAACATTTGGAAAAAATAGAAAGAAAAAAAAAATGAAGAAGAAGAAGAAGAAGGGAAAATCTCTTGCAATCTTTAGGGTTAAAACTTGAAGCGGAGACCTTTGACAAAAGCAGTGACGTACTGACGTATAATGTTCAAAAATCAATTAAGGATTACTTAATTGGTAATTATATATCCTGTCACTAGGCTACCCAAAATGTAATTATCCTTGTATATATATATATATATATATATATCCTGTTTTGTTTCCATGGCCAAACCCTCCCTAAATTTGATGCTCTCTCTCTCTCTCTCTCTCTCTCTCTAGATTTTGTTGGGGGCAAGCCTCTATCTATATATCTTAGATCCATGGAGAAGTAGAGAATTTGATCTGAAACCTTCATATATAAATAAATAACAAAATTAATGTAAGAATCTATACATATATACAAAAACACACACACACATATGACCTTAAAATCCATGTCCGGTATGGGTGCGATTTTACAATCTTCCTTTTAACAGTCGAGACTACAGACAATTTTTTTTTTTCTTTTTGGACCCTCAGACTCGAAGGTGAAAATTATTAAATGGAACACAAAACCAATCATGCAAAGTAGCTAAATTATAGTCTATATATATATATATATATATAATAAAAAGTACAGGGAATTGAAATAAGTAAATAGAAAAGAAGCAAGATCAAAAAAGGTATATATAGAGGCCTTTTCCATTTTACCCTTGTATGTGTATTCTTCAAGCATTGATGCTATGTACATGAGAGAGGTTGTATCATGATCCACTAGCAGAACTCTGAGGCCTCTAGCCACACTGGGCACACAGTTAATTAACACACTACTACTCCTGCCTCCTTCCATTAATTACCACAAAACCATAAGAAGAAGAAGAAGAAGAAGAAGGACTAGAGAGAGAGAGAGAGAGGTGGCAGAATGCGTTGTGAAATGCGGCATAGATGTGATGAGAGAGAAAGAGATGAGCAGATCTGGACATGAACACCTTGCACTGTCAGGCGCTTGAATTTCGAAGGGGTACATGTACAAGAACAGGAAAACAAACACAGTATGTTTGTACAGTGGCCCAATTTGACAGCCAATGGGTTAGTGACACGTTATCCAGTGGACCAATAAGTAGTTAGTTTGAGGGTGAGCGGGAGAGTGGAATTAGCAGAACCCATTTTCTTTAGTGAAAGAAGTTGACAGTCTATAACACCCCCACGTTGACTCCTGTCTTTACAAAACCGTCAGAGAAAGTCAACGGCTGAGAAAACTCCACCAGTTTTGCTATAAATAAGAATAATAAAGCTATGTACAGTGCACCACTTTTTGCTATATATGTACAGTGAACCAATTTTTGCTATATCCCTTCTTTCTATATATTCCTGGAAGGTTGGCGCTACTATTTAAAATTTGAAAAATACTATGACATCATACACTTTAATCCAAAATTATAACCACTTTGATGTAAATAACGTTCGCGCTTCTTTTTCACACACCATGCATTCAAACCACGACACGTTATGGTGATTTTTGTTGAAAAATTTAAACTTGGAATTTGGATTATATAGAAATTGATAATATTGTGTTAAATAACAAAACAATCAAATTTAAAATAACAAAACAGAATGTATATTAATACTGTAATTTACAGAATTATATACATAAAAGATGATGAAGACTAGCACAGATATATATATATACAATAATTACACTTAAATAAATGACTTACAAGTCGTCCAGAAAATTGAAGTAAACTTACAGCAGAAATTGATAAAGGCAAGTGTTGGACACTTTGTCCTTAAGACAGATTTCGCCCCTCCACTAGGTGCTTAGAGCTTGATGGACGTCTGCCTCTAGGATACAATGATCACGTCTGACAGAGGAAGCACTACAATCTGCAGACTCGGCGAACCAGAAATGCTATCTCTCTCAATAACAGTATGCAGAATGCAGAATATGAATATGAATGAATGAAATGGCTTAGACTGTGTCCTATTTATAGACTCACCGGTGCAACCCATCAGCAATTTCCGAACATGACTCTTCACATATGGTAATCAGACTTGGCCCAAAAATATAATGGGTCGGTTTAGATGACCTGGCCCAGTTTGGTGTGGGTTTATATCAAGCCCAAGTTTGGGTTGGCCCTCTCCCCTCACAAACTTTGGTACCCCTTGACGCCCAACCCATAGGTCCAATGAGAGAGTATATAAACACACTAGCTTTCCATTATTTTTCCAATGTGGGACAATGATGACTACCATCTTCAACCATTTTCAAGTAGGTGATTATCCACTACAATTTCTTATTCAAAACATCAATATTTTGAGCTTATTAATACAACACATTAATCTCCTTCATGAGATGAATGTATTCCAATATTTACTCACTTAAAAGGGCTTGTGGGACCCACATTAAATTAAAGCTACATTAGCTTATATTAAGCTCAAAATATAACAGTTTTTAATTTCAGGTTAAAGTATTGGGTGATGTAGAAGTGTTGTTAAAATTTTAAATGATAGAAATTTAAGTGAGTCTGAATCCTTTGCTTGGACTTGAGTATGCTTGGATGATGTGTCATGATCTGGATGTTCTGCTTTTCACTTGGGTGATATGCAGAGGATCCAAATCATGACACATCACCCAAACACCGAAAAAATTCAGGTAGAGGATCCTCATTCGAAGTTTATTGAAGCAAATCATATGACTTAAAATAATTCAATCAGATAGATTTTTTTTTATATTGTTTTTTTAAATATGAATCTAGTACATGAGTACAGCATGTTAAATAATTAGGTAGATATATATCACTGCGCAATATTAATATATGAACTTTTAATTAAGTAACCAACTTGATTTAATTTATAAATGGATAGCTAATAAATCAGCTCTCTTTTGAAAACACCTATGATATTTTACATATATATATAGAAGAAACTTAATTATGAAGAGAAATTTATGAGAAAAAAACAAAAGTTGTAGGAAAAACAGTTTTCTCACTAGCTTAATTACTGCAGGTTAATGAATTTCTCATATACTTTAGGAAAAACATACATACATACATATAAGAGTCATAGAGAGAAATCCTGAATTATATATACGTACATATTAGTGTTAGTAATTAATTAGCAAAAAGATCCATTAATTCAAAGGAACACTATTCTTGAAAATATTCACAATTTCACGCTTAATTAATAAAATGAAAAATGAGAATATTATTATGGAAGAATTATTCTTTGTTAGTTTTGAAAGAGCCGCAAACGCGAATTGTTCGCAATAAGCTAGTGGACTTGTGAGAGATATTAACATTAGTCCCTGGTATTGGAGAGTCGCTCTAGCTAATTGTTTGATGGCACAGACCACTAATCTTTTAAGGAAGTGATTAATTAACAAAATGTACCTAAAACGCAAGAATTAATAGGGCAGCTAAGAATACTTTTAAGATATAAATGCCTTATCTGCTAAAAGTAGAAATTAGTTATGTTTTGGGATATATAATGAGTAAAACAGCTGGTTACATTTTTTTGGTGTTTAAAGGAGTTTTTAAACTTAATTGCAATATTTGTTATACTATATATTGTCTCTTTTTTAGTTTGCTATGATCGAGTGCATGTGTTTGGTTCAAAAAATTAGGAGTGGGATTTGAATATGAGATCCTCACATTCAATTTTGTGTTTGGCGTGTTTGTGTTGTGCCCCAGGAGGCCGGAGATGAACACCAAACGCACACAGGAACAAGAAACACAAGAATTTTACGTGGTTCGGCAACCGCCTACTTCCATGGAAGGCCAAATATTCAATATATGAGAGCAAACAAATACAAAGGAGAAGCTTTAAAACCTTTCTCTACAATTCTCTCAACTCACTCAAGTGCTACATCTTTGCTGCTACTGCTACTACATTGCCAATGATCCTTTCTCCCAAGCTCTCTATTTATAGCTGGAGAGGGGAACCAAAGTCAGCAACAAGCCCACCAGCAAGCCACCAACAAGTAGCCACCCTACCCAGGTAACTCCCCATATTTTCAGCTGGCTGTTGGTGGCTCAATCTTTGACTTTGGTGGATTGCCTAATCTGAGCCAAATCTTCACAAATCTATACCTTGGCGAAGATTCACAATCATTCAAGATTTCCCGAACAAAGTGAAACCGAACATCAATATGCCTGGTGCAACCAAATTGCCTCTATTTGTAGTAGACAAATCCATGTCCTCTACCTCGATTTGTGGTAGACAAAGTCACCCAAATCACCAGCATAGTTGGCATCCAAATTCCAGACAAGTTTGTCATTTCTGACAAACATCAATGGTACCCTTCAAGTACCTCAAAATCTTCTGGAAAATCACCAATAACTGAGACAAACCACTTTTGTCTTCAAGAGATGGAAACCAAAACACCAATTGTACCAAATTTTACCCGAGTCTGCTTGCCCACAGCACAATGCTTGCAGAACTCAGTGTCAAGAGACTTTTCCTGACCAATCCTTGCAAAGCCTGCTCCAGCATGCCCTAAGCGTATGCACATGTGCCAAGTGCACCATGTACGACTTTCAAAACTCCATCTACCAAGTTCGGTACATTCCGAACAACAATATGATTTTTCTGAAGCTAGAACAAGTCCCTGTGGGGACACGAGTGCTACGAGAAACCATCCAAACAAGTACCTGTGGGGACACAAATTCACCAAGTAGCAACCAAACAAGTCCTTGTGGGGACACAAGTACTCCGAGCAGCAACCAACAAAACAAGTTGTTGTGAGGTGGTCAAAATAAGTTGTTGTGCTCTAGGATCGAGGTTCCCTATCTGTACTGGAACCGAAAAAACAAACAGTTTCTTTTTCAAGAATAGTCGTCCACTCCTTATTATCCAAGTCTTTCGGTTTGTCCTCCAAAGTGATTTCCAACTCCTGTAGAGTTAGAACATCCAAGACTTCACATTGCCACATGCCAAAGTTCGTTCCGTCCGTCGAATTTCTCCACCTCAAATATGCTAGATGGAGACTGTATTTCTTCGTCTAGAACTACTTGAGGACTCTCCTGAGGTCTGTCTGGAAGGTTCTTCCATTATCTCCCAGCACAGTCAATATCTGACACCTGTAAATGTACGGTACTCAGCAATTTCGGTGCTCTCAAAGGCTATACTCCCACTTTGAGTTCAAATATGAGCAAACAGAATGCACGGTTGCGTCCGGAACGGTTAAATCAGCTAGGAAGGAGTGCAAACGGGCCAACACGGGCTGAAAAATCAGCAAAAAAGACGAAAAAACTGTAAAAATCAGGCTAAAACAAGCTGGCGAGTATGATCAATGTGCAGACAACAAATGAGGTTGAATTTGATAAATCCGACCAGACGGATGGATCCGAAACGGCAAAAAACCCCGGGATAGGGGAAAAAAACAATATTTTTTTTAGGTCAAAGTCAACATGTTGACTGGTCAACGGTCAAAGTCAACGAGTTGACCAGTTAACGGCCAACATGTTGTGAACCGGGTCAACGTAGGTCGAGCTGGTCCGGGTCAAGTCAACAAGGGTGGGTCAACCCACACGTGCATACGTCATTGCTGACGCAGCACGGGTCAGCGGAGCGGGTCGGGGTCTGGGCCGGGTTAGCTAGTCGCCGACTGGGCTGTCGGGCGACAAGAATGATCCGCGCAGAGAGCGCGTTTCCAACACGTAGGGTTGACTTCTAGAGTGAGAAACTTTGACCGAAATTTTCGGGAGCGTCTGAACTCTGTTTCCTTCGATTCTGGTGGCGTTGGAATCTTCGCAATAAGTACTTTCTTCCTGTGTGCTCAAAATTGATTTTTGACTACTTTCTTTTCTGGGCAAAAAATAAAATTTCACATCTGCTAGCTCTGATACCAACTGTTGTGCCCCAAGAGGCCGGAGATGAACACCAAACACACACAGGAACAAGAAACACAAGAATTTTACGTGGTTCGGTAATGGCCTACATCCACGGACAACCAATTCAATATAAGAGAGAGCAAACAAATACAAAGGAGAAGCTTTCAAACCTTTCTCTATAATTCTCTCAACTCACTCAAGTGCTAATCTTTGCTGCTGCTGCTATTGCTACTACACTGCCAAATGATCCTCTCTCCCAAGCTCTCTATTTATAGCTAGAGAGGGGAACCAAAGTCAGCAACAAGCCCACCGGCAAGCCACCAACAAGTAGCCACCCTACCCAGGTAACTCCCCATATTTTCAACTGGTTGTTGGTGGCTCAATCTTTGACTTTGGATGATTGCCTAATCTGAGCCAAATCTTCACAGTTTGCACATAAATTGGCTTTCGTGGGGTGTGCGGGCGTACTGAAATCAAATTGGTTTAATATAAGCCAATCTTTTTAATCCGGGGCACCGATTGATCAGAGAAAAGCCAAGAAATCAATCAAATTGATTTCGACCGATTAATAAACCACCTTGAAAATCAAGATTGGATGGTAGGCGATTGTGAAAGAGTTGGAGTTTTTCCTTTTATCAATGTTCTTTCTTGCCTATGACGAATCAATAAAATTTTAACACAAATTAAATATGAAGAATTTAGAAGAAACTAAACTGATGAAAATAGAGCAAGCTATACTAATTGCAGGGAATGTAAAGTAAGTTATGCTATCAAAAACAATAAACTATTGATAAAAATAAATTATCATTGAAAGAAAATAAGTGCATTTACAACTATGAATTGAAAAACAATGCTGAAGTTAAATGCTAGAAGCTAGATAAAATAGAAATAGTAGTGTTGATGTGTGATGTTGAGTTGTCTTTCTTGAAGCCTCAAACCTGGTATTTATAGAGAAATTTCTCAGATTTGCCGATGCTCCACGTGCCACCTGCTGGATGCACCAGTTAGTTTGCTTGTTCCTCAATCTTTGCTAATAGTCCCATGAAGATAGGAGCAGCTTCTCACATTCATTTGCTTGTTGTTCACTCTTGTTAGTGTGCTCCTTGATTCATGCTAGCAGTCCCATAAAAATAGGAAACCAGTTAATGACTTCTGACTTAGTCAAGCTCTTGTAACTTATCAAATCTGATTTCAGCTTCTTCTTGGACTGGACTTTAGCTTATAATGCATTTAAATCCACTTACATATTTGGGTTTTTTATCCATAGTGGCCCACTATAAATCCTACTCGAATTGTCCAATTATATTAGCCCACACACACATATAAATATTTTATATTTATGGCCTAACAATTGCCCCCCCCAACACTTTGAAAATTGAGAATTTCTGCACAATTTGAAAAATTTTATAGAATTGTTTTAAATAGCAATTCTTCGGTCATTTAACGAGAAGATTTTACCACTTGAATTCCTCGTAGAACTCATCACCACACCAATACTACATTTTTTTGATTGGCCTTATTAAATTCTACTCAAATGAAACAATTATGGCCAAGCACCCTAAATTATTCAAATTACTCTTAGCCAATAATATTCTTGCTTCTTTACTAGCCATCCAACTTTAGCACTAACCTGATGTGATCCACAAATCCAATATGGATATGAATTCACATAAGCATATTGGATAATCATCTCACTTTGTCGAAGCCTCGTGAATTCTTCAACAATACCAAGAACTTTACTTCTATCAAAATTTTCTGATTGACGTTCCTCATAAACAAACTCAACATCAAATGGCTCACCTAAATGTTTACTTTTTATTTCTGCATCATTGTACACATTTTGGTATTGAAATTGGCGATTTCGACCATCATAACTACCATTTTGGTTATCATTCCCTGTATTTCGGCTATACTCATCTAACAACGTAGGTCGAAATGACAAAACATAATCAAAATCAGAACTATTACGATAATTACATTGGCCACTAAAATAATAGTCATAATTTTGGCTATATGAATAGCCAAAATAACTATTACTTTGGTCACAATGATAATAATTTTGGCCAAAGTAGCCATAATTTCTGTCGATGCTTAACAGTTGACCCATTACACCTCGATACCTACTTAGCCCAACATTCTCATCCATTAGAGGCAATAGAGATTGCCCCCTAGCCTTAATGGTCGAACCGTTGGCATCAACTCTTCAAATGAAAATGCCGACCCCATTAAAGATGGAATTGTATTAGATATTGGTGTAGGAGGTTGCCCCCCTAGTGTATCAAACTGTTGTTGCCCCCTGAGAGTCTTTTCTGTTGGATATCAGCTACCTTGCCAACTTGCTAACACATCGGATCTTGGTTTTCCAATATTACTGTTATTGTGTTGTTGAGATGGCAACACAACCGAAATTGCTGTAGGATAATTCTCTGTTGGAATTAAAAGTTGGGGCCTATTTTCAACTAAAATAGGATGGTGGAGCTGAAGTGTTGTAGACGTATTGGGCTTTTCAGCAGTACTTGAGGACTGTCCCGACATTTCAACTAAGATAACTTCAATTTTTTCACTTATACTTTCCTAGAATCGGTCTTCATTTTATGAAATTTGACTGATATTCTGTCTTAATGTGCAAAAATTCAAGTTCATCTCTTCTAGGCTTTTCCTCACTGCCCCAAGACTTTGTGAAAAACCAACCCCAAATTTAGTAATTTCCTTGGCTATTCTGTGAAAACCTTCTTGATGAGCTTCCAAAGCTTGAATATTTTTCTCTAAAGCTTCTTAATTATGTTTCATGACCTGTTGATTTTTCTTCAACATGTCTTGGAAGGAAAAATCCAACAACACTAGGAGACACAGATGAAGACGGTGGGTTTGCTGATGAAGGTAGAACACCTTCACGAACAGGAACTTCCACTGGCGTGGCATCCTGTGTGTGAAGCTGCTCCCCCTTACCAGATTCTTCCGACTGTTTGTCCTTACTGCGAGTTAGCATAATAAATTAACTTGAAGTCCCACTAGGCATGCCAAATATGTTTACGCACAAATTGGCTTTCGCGAGATGCGCGGGTGTGCATGAACCAAATTAGTTCAATGTAAACTAATCCTTTTGACCCCGAGCACCGATTGATAAGAGGAAAGTCATCTTGAAAATCAAGATTGGATGGTAGGCTATTGTGAAAGGGCTAAGGTTCTTCCTTTTATCAGGGTTCTTTCTTGCCTATGGCGAATTAATAGAACTTTAACACAAATTAAAGATGAAGAATTAATAAGAAACTAAACTAATGAAAATAGAGCAGACTATACTAATTGCAGGGAATGTAAAGTAAGCTATGCTATAAAAAACAGTAAACTATTGATGAAAATAAATTACCATTGAAAGGAAATAAGTGCAGTTACAATTATGAATTGAAAAACAATGCTGAAATTAAATGCTAGAAGCTAGATAAAATAGAAATAGTAGTGTTGATGTGTGATGTTGAGTTGTATTTCTTGAAGCCTCCAAACCTAGTATTTATAGAGAAATTTCCCAAATTTGTTGATGCTCCACGTGTCACCTGCTGGATGCACCAGTTAGTTTGCTAGTTTCTCAATCTTTGCTAATGGTCCCATGAAAATAGGAGCAATTTTCCACGTTCCTGTACTTGTTGCCTACTCTTGTTAGTATGCTCCTTGATTCATGCTAAACGACAAGACCAGTGACAATTAATTATCACTCTTTCAGAAAAAGTTGAACTTTAATAATGTTGATTATTCATTTTTAGTTCATCGATCCTTCCTCTATCTTTGGAAGCAACTTTGGATTCATAGTTGGTGCATGTGGTTTAATGATATTTTCTGTTTACCCAGGAAAAAAATTTAAATGGTCCTTTTTAAAATGGAATTGTAGGCTTGCAATTAGGGACTCAGTATCAATCAAGTTATTTAAATTTGAAAGATTTATTTGAATTCACTTATAAAATAAAACAAGTTAAGTAACTTTATTAAATAAAATTTGGATAGAATACAATCTAAGTTTAATTTAAATTGATTCGAAAAAAAAAATTATTTAAACTTGTTTATAAAATAAATAAATAAATAAAATTAAAATTCATTAAATAAAATTTGAATAGAATACACTTTAAACTTGAATTAAAATTGACTCGAAAAAAATTATTTGAACTCACTTTAAACTAAATAAATTAAATTCAAATATATTTTTAAAATTATTGTTAATTTATTAAATCAAACCTAAACATCCTCCTATTCAACTCCACTAGATTATTTCATTCAAATATATATATATATATATATATATATATATATATATATATATATAAACCTCCACTAGATTCTAATCCTAATCGACCCACAGAGGGTGGGTTATGGGTAGGGGTGTTCATAAACCCGCCCAATTCGCCGAACTCGACTCCATCCACTCCGATTCCACACGCAACCCGCGGTTACAATGGTTAGGCGGGTTGGGTTGGGTGGATTTGATGAATTTTTGGTGGGTTGATTCGGTTAGTGGTATAGAGGTGATAACCTGTCCTAGACCCGACGCCACCCGCCTACTAATTATATATAAATAAATAATATGTTTATATAAAATAAATTTCATTACTACCTTATATTTTTCCTTAATTTGATATGCTTGCAAGTTTAGTATTTTTTATTTCTTTAGAGATATTTATTGTGATAATTTGAAGATGCACTTATTTTGTTGGATAAGCTTTCAATTTTGAATGTGAAACCATATATTAGTTTGTAAGAATTTTTAATAACAAAAAACCTTTAATATTATGTATATAGTTAGTAGCTTCTATTTTTGTATAATAATTTATTTAAGCACTTTAGTTTATTTGTGTTGGAATAATTTTTTGGATTATAGTTTAATTATTGAAGAACATAATATTGCATTGTTAGATACGAATTTGAGGTGTCTTTGCTTGTTTAAAAGATTTTAGGAATTTTAAGTATTTATAAAAATAAATTAGTAATACTTCACCCATTCAATCCATCCAACCTGCCGGTTGAAACCCACCATATAATCAACCAATCCGCCGGTTCTTGAGGTTGGAGGGTTGTCCCGCCAAGGACGGGTTGATTGGTGATTTTATATTCCATCTGTCCTCACCTGACCCACGCATATCCCTAGAATTATGGGCTATGGGCTTTATTGACTATATTCTGCTTGTTTGGGCATATGGGCCTAACTGTGACTCGGGCCGGGCTTGATATTTATCATCATGTTGTTTAAATGCTAGTTCACAATTTCACATCGTATAATTTCTCGTCTTCTTTCCGCGGGATTCTCAAATTTTAACACGCAGAGAGAGAGAGAGAGAGATCGATCTTCTCGTACACTGTAAGCCTCCAAGGTCGACAATGGTGAGGCTCCTGTCCTCTTCGTGTCAGTCGATATTGCTATTTCAACGTATCTAGGTTTTTGTGAATCTAATTCGAGTTCTGATTTGCAGACAGAACCTACAGAGGAACTGGAACCGCTATTCGATTACAGCCGCGTTCAGCCTCTCCAAATCGTATACGTTGACGACGGTGAGTTCTCGCTTCTTCTGCCTCAGCTGATAATATAATTCTCAAAAGCTTCAAACTTGTTCTCGAATTGATTCGTCTGTTGTTTTTAACTGGCAGATGACCGTTCAAATTCTTCTCCAATCCTCTCTCCAAAACGAAGGAAGATTTCCAATTCTGAAGTAAGATCTCCCTTTCCCTCTCTCTCTCTCTCTCCAAAACGAAGGAAGATTGCCAACTCGTCTGTTGTGTACATCATTTGATTTGGAACGAAATAGCGTTTAAGGTTGCATTTTGATTTATTTATTTATTTTTGGGGGAATTAGGTTGAGAAGGAAGAGAAGAATGAAAATTTTGTACAGGTTGTTGTTTGCGAAGAAAAGGAAGAGGATTGGCTACTTCCTCCTCCGAAAGTTCCTACTAAAGCGCAGAAGCTCGGCGAGGATTCTACCATAAAGGAGCTGAGGTATACGAGCATTGATTGTTATGGTTCTTTTGTTAATGGTACTACTTTGCATGAGGAAAGTAATTTTTGAATTTTATGTTTCATACTTTATTTTATTATTGCTGATTCGGAATTATAGGATGGATGTTAAAGTAAAGCATTTCGCTAGAATATTTAGAGTTTCATTAGTCCTTATGTTCCTTCTTTATGTTCATCATGAGGTGGATATTTCTGGTGTCAAAATTCACATGTTCATAGTATACATTTAGATGTGAATTTTAGCTTATATTGATTTAGTTTATTATTAGTCTCATTTTATTTTCCTTTTTTTCCTGTGTTGCACCCGTGTTACAAAAGGTCACTTTACCTGTTTAGATGTGTAAATCGAGACTAATAAGTGCTATTTGTATCTTGCAACTAGTGGTAAGAATGATGTTATGCATCAGAGGAATATAAAAATAGTTACACTCTAGAGTATGAAAATGTTATTCCTACATTTAATCATCCCCATTGGCTTTAATAAATTTTAGTTTAATAAATGTTTTTTATGAAGTTCAACTTTTTATTCACTTTGGGTTGGCTCTGATTTTTCTTATACCTATTCCCCACCCCCCACCCCCTCCTGATTTGATGTGTTTTACATGTTTAGGTTAAAGAAGCAGGAGCTGGTATCATGTGCCCAATCAGCTGAAGATGTATTGCGTGCTGTGAAAGAATCCATGAAAAGAGAACTTAATAATACTTCACTGCAGTCTTCTTTAGAAAGTGTTGCTGACCAACAATCCAATCCTCATGGTGAAAGAGCTAAAATAGTTATTTCTGTCCAGGACAAGGATGGAGTCAAGCAATTTCGAGTGTACATGGTATGTTTTTGTTTGGAAAGTTTGGAAAAAAATTTCCCAGTATAATTTTCATGTCATCTAGTTGTCACGTATTGGCTTATTGCGCTTTATCATCAGTTAGTAGTTATTGAAACGGAGGTTAAGCTGTCTGCAATTCACTTTATGTTTCTGGAATATTTACATGTTCATGTTCAGCTG
>JAESVK010000285.1:1529667-1556668 GCA_017140935.1 Hamamelis virginiana | reverse complement strand
TGTAGAGGCTTGTTCGCCAGCCCTAGTTCTATTTCCTTGTTCACACTGCACAACATTAATGTGGAATTGTAGGATGTTGATTGAAGGAATATTATCCAGATATAGGTCAGCAATGTGAGAGAAATACCAGACCAAATTGTCAATGATGAGTTGAGCTTGGATTTTATAGATTTGCACAAAAAGAGGGAGTTAGGGGATGTAGAGGAATGGATTGTTGAAAAGTGAGTTCTCTAATATTTTGGTAGTATTCAGTTATGATACGAGCGTAGAGGGAGGAGATGGTGGAGGCATGGTGGTTCAGAGATAGTTTAGTTTATATAGTGGATTAAAGTATTTTAAACTACTTTAACAGGTCATGTATGTGGCAAGGGATAGAGAGAAATATATTCCTCATCTCATGCCCTCTTAATAGATGTACTTATTGTCATTATTATTAAAAAATAAAACTAGTATATGGCTGTAGAGCACTTTTATGTGCGCTCATTTTGTTACTCTATTGTCAGTTAAACTTTCTCTTTCTTGTTGTTGCAAAAATAAAATTCCTCTTTAATTGTCTCTTCATTACCTCATAATTTATTGTTGCTTCTCTCAGGTTTTGGCTTCAACTATGGCAACTAAATCAACCTCATGTTGTTTTTTGGAGCTTGATTGTCTTCCAAGTTGGATGTCTCTTCAGCCCTTTTGCTAAACGTGGTTTTTGATTTGCGTCTTTTGCAATTTTAGGTCCTGAATTGTATAGTAGGATACAAAGTGTTCAGAATTATCTTGGTAACAATCCTATCCGTGAAAAAAATCATAAGAAACAATTTTTTACCCTTCTATGTTCTGTAATTGTGCTTTTCTAGGACAGTATTGTTACCTTGTGTCTTTTTTGGGACAAGATTAGCGGACTTAATGCATTGATTGTAGATGTAGGTGGGTTTGTATACTGGCATAAGTTATGCGACTTATATTTTGTATATTGGCATAAGTTATGCGACTTATATTTACTGACAAACCAAAATCTGAATTGGCTGAGGGTGGTCAGCTTACTAGCAATATAGTAAGGCACATTTGATTATCTCATGAAATGGAACGAGTTCAATTTGTTTTTTCATAGCAGTGGAAATGAGTCTATTTAGTTGCATGTAGAGGATTAACTTTAGGATTTTAGGGATGACTTAATTCAACTTTGTTATTATTTGGGCGATTTGACTATGCTTTTCTTCAAATTAGTCTATTATGGGATATGTAATTTACATGGTCTAATGCTAGGGCTACCAAAATGGAATTGTTTGATTTCCATTGGCATCCAAACTCCCCCTTTGACTTTGAATGGTCTAGAAATTGCCCTAGGTTTTAGGACGGTGTGATCTGCATCATCTAACTTGGAGTGTCAAGAAAAGAGGGAACCTACTTGGTTATATGATTATAGCAGTTACTTAAAATGTGTTTCCGCCACAATTATTAAGGCTTTATTTGATTCTCAGAAAGAATGAAGGAGATGAAAAGAAAAAAGCTAAAATTTAAAAGTTATTTTCAAATTTCAATTTTCTTTCCCATGATCTTTCCAAGATCCCTTTGAGCTTAGTCGGAGGCCTATGTGAATTGGTGACCATCGGCCTGGGGTGAGCCTGAATCAAGACCATATTGCGTTGGCTTCCCATTTGTTTTCGGGTTTTCAGGGTTCTTTCTGGTGGGACCCTTTCTGCAGGACCAAATGGAGGTTTTCTGACTTCTTTCATTGATCATATCATACATAAAAGAACACAGTAAGATAAGTGAGAAAAGCATTTTCAATCTGATGTTCCACGATCGAAATATGGCAGTCTATTGGGATCAGACTGCAAGGAAGTTATTTCTTTTGAATCTTCTAGTTCTGGTGTGGATGATTTACTTTTTGACTGGATTGAAAGATACTTAATCAGGTGCGTGCAAATTGGTGGGTATCCCTTACCTTATTACCAGGGGGAAAAAAAACCATTCTCACCACTAGGTCCCAAAAAATAGCATACCCATCACCAGTGCCAGCTGCAAAGGTAAGCACTCCCAAAATTTTGATAAAAAATAGGACAAAATATTAGGGGGTGTTTGGCAAACTTTAGAACCTGGCCAATTGAGAAAAAGGCTGTCTGGTTTTTATTTAGTACTGTTTGGTAAGTGCATTTTTTCTGTAGATAAGTTCAATTATGTTCAGAAAATAAGGTATAAATACAGTTTTTTTCAAACCAACCGTAAGCCGGTTCACATAAAAACCATATAATAGAAAGAGATCAGAACTGGCCTCACCCAGATTTTGAAGTTCCCAAACAGGCCCTTAAACTCATGTATCAAAAACAAGGCTCAATATTCATTTTAGTTGGCATAATCTTATGGTGGTGGTTTTTTTTTTTTTTTTAAAGGCACCATTTGGATTTTTTTTTCATAAGTACTTATTTGCTTTTTTAAAATTTGCAATAAATAATTTCATAGAAAAATTTTTAAAAAGCAAATAAGTACTTATAAAAAACAAATCCAAACGGCGTCTAAACAAACAAACATAGTGACTACTCAAATATTTTGCGCACAATTTTTTATTTATTTATTTTATATGAACATATAGTTTTTTTTTTCTCGAGATTACGTGAATATATGGTAGAATTCAGTTTCAGCCCTTTAGGAACTTAACATTTTATTTCTATTTACCACTTTCGGTGTTTGGGGTTTCATTTGTTTTCCGTTGCTAACAAATATTAAAACGAGCTTGGTTTGGCTGCAGATTATGTATGGTGCGGATTTTTTTTATTTGGCCTTTTGGCCAATATAAATCAGGTATTTTGAAAAATCGACCGTTTGATTGAATATTATTCCTATATACTACGGGCATGCCAAAAATCACAGTGATCTGACGGTCAATTTATGAGATACAGACCGTGGAAAATTACGGTTGATTTTTCAAAATACCTGATTTACATTGGCTAAAATGCCAAATAAAAAAAAAAAATCAATACCATACATGATCCGCAGCCAAACTCTTCCCATATTAAAACCTCATGTGGTAGTACGCATTACCCATTGTTCAAGTAAGCATGCGAGGACAATTTTAGGGAATGCCTTACGTACATGTGATTATGGGCTCCAAAAGCTGCCAAATCATGGGCCCATCACGTGCTGCATTAAACCCGTGGGAACTCGTTCACCTAACTCTCGTACGGGCGGGCCGTGTAAACCAGCTTCCAGTGTGGGCCTCACCTCCCTCTCAACGCCTTTAGCGGCTTTAGCCGTTATTTCCAATCACCAAACCACGTGGCCAACTGTCATTGGCCTTAGTTGCTAAACTTTTGGATCACAGGCGCAAACTTTACATGCACACAGATAACGTCGGCGGGTCCCACACTGGCCACGTGTATACATCCACGTCATAAAGCTTACACTCAAAAAGTTGCACGTCGGACCAAAAAGGTGAAGACGAGAGAGAACAGGATAATGTGAAAAAGAAGAAGCTCACAGCTGATTTTCCCGAGAATCTGTTCCAATCTCGATCACTTTTCTCGGGAAACAAACCCAATTCTCAGGTTGGTCTTCTTATACTTTCTTAAGTGGTTTTCTTTTTCTTTTCTTTTTTTGGGTTTGGTCAACGTTTGTAATGAAATCCAAATGTTTTTCTATTCCTGAATTGATGAACTGAGAAAAAAAAATGAAGTGATTTTAGGTTTTATTGACTGAAAATTTAAATTGTGTACTGTGATTTTGCCTTTTTGTTTGCTTCAAATTACTTATCTGTTGTTTGGTTTGCATTTCCAATGTACTTTCTTGCTTTTTATAGAAAAATTTGCATTAATGTTTGGTTTTCAAAAGCAAGAAAGTATGGAATAATGAATAGAGTTTCTCATCTTAGGTGGTTAAAGGAGCATGGTTGGGATTGATTGGTGGTATCAAATTTGTTAGTTCTGGTACGTGGATTTCATATAAGTGATACTTGTACTTTTTTCTTTTAATTTTTTCATATTAATTATAAACGGTGGTCATATTTTGATTTTTGGTGTTGAGGTTTGATCTATAATTGGTGGTGTGAAATTGAAACTTTTATTTTGCTAGTTGTATACTGGAGTTGCTGTAGAATTATCAATGAACTATTGATTTTTGAAGAAGAATCATATGTTTAATGTTATAAGAATATTAGATTATGAATTGATTGGCAGAGTTGTCATTCAGACTCAATTGATAAACTTGAACTTATGAGATTTTGTAATTTTGGGTTCTTTGCAAGTGGGGTATAACGAAATGGAAAAAATTTGTGAATTCTGCACGGCATTAAGGCCTGTTGTTTACTGCAAGGCCGATGCAGCACATCTTTGCCTTTCCTGTGATGCAAGGGTTCATTCGGCTAATGCCCTCTCCAGCCGTCATTTTCGAACCCTGCTATGTGAAGTATGTAGATACCGCCCAACTTATGTTCGATGTTTGGATCATCGGATGTTTTTGTGTCATGGCTGTGACCAGAGCCTTCATGAGGTCTCTTCACAGCATCAGAAGCAGGTGATTAGTACTTACATGGGATGCCCTTCCCCCAAGGATTTTGCTGCATTGTGGGGTTTTGATTTAAATGAATTGGACAATAGTGCTTTTCAAGATCAGTTTGTTTCCACTTCTTGTGGATCTGTGGATCCAGGAGTGGTAAGTTTGGACATTCGAAGACAGTCTTGCCAGCAAATTGATGGGTCTTCATTTGCATCTGAGGTGAAATCCACAACTTCAGTCTTGGTTGCAGAATCTGAAGTTGGATCAAGCAGCAAACAAAGTAAGGTTGGATCATGCAGTCAACAAAGTAAGGTAAATTGGAGTAACTGAGACGAACGAGAATTAACCTTATTTATGTTTTTGCTTGAATTTTGACTGTTCAATTGATTGGCTTGTATACATTGCTAAGTTTTTGTTAAGAATTTATTGATACAGTTGGAGAAAGTTTAGGAAGCTTATTGCATTGAACCACTAATTGAGATGGGGATGACGTCTTAAGATTAAAAGAGGTTCAGAACGATAATCCATTTATCATGTCTTTGTAATGAGATTATTAAAAGTGTTAAGTCTTTACAAAATTTCTTGTAATTCAATATCTTTTTTGATCTGGGATAAACATCCATTTGTTCGTCCTCATGACAATTATATACGAATAATCAAATGTTTCTGATTGTCAAAATTTTCTAGCCTTAAATCACAAAAGAAAGGAGGGTGAAGTTGGAGGACAGATTGATTATGACATATGTCTTTCCATGACTTTACCTAAACCAGGATAAGTCCAAGCAATAACAACTGAATAATGATAAAAGCTATGTCTCACGTGATTTAGTTTACACAATTCTCTCTCCATAAATAGAACAAAATGATTTTCCTTGGATTGTTTGCTCCTAAATATATGTTTTTTTTTAAGGCAATCATACCTGCAAGAGTATTGGCTAACCCACTAAGACTAGTAGTTCAGCTGTTGTAAACAGCCCTCACAGAGATTTTAGTAATTTAAGAAATGTAATGTAGATTATGTGTCCAATAATCCAAGTATTTAGACAAACCTTAGACACAAGTTCAAAATTATTTAGACTTGTCAAAGATGGATTATATGACTTAAAGCCATGCTAAGAATTGTAATGTCAATATAGAAGTGGAGTTCTCATTGGCATTGATGATGAGCAAGCAAGTCTACCTTCTTAGAAGAATTCCGGCATTACATGACTTTTCTGGGCATGCTTAAAGTCTTCACAGTTTAATTGTGTTTCCATTTTTTCTTTTTTGTTCTTTTTTTCTTTCTCAGGGAACAAAGTACTCTGTATGGTTATGTCTCTTACCAGTGTAGTGCTTCATTTTGTAGATGTATTACAGAGGTCAACATCAGCAAGACACTTCCATTATTCTGCAACAGATTCTTGACTTGAGAAGTCTTCATCTCACTGAGCAGAACAAAAATTCATCTTTGATACATGGCAAAGAACAAACTGGCATTTCTTCATCTAAATTTAATACTTCACAAAAGCTTGATGGAGATCTTGATCAGTTTACGCAACATATCCATGGTATCAGTAATGATCTTCAGAAAATGGATGGTCTGCATCAAGATTTTAAAGTGGAGCCTTTTCCTTATCCATTTTCTCAGCTGGAGCACTTACCTTCTTCTTCAACTGTTGGGATCCCTTTGCATGGAGACCCTTTTTGGCAATGCAAAAGTCCAATACAGAGTAGCCAGGTTTGATCAATGTCAACCTAAAATGCATCATAGATGCAATAAATTATATGTTATTCATTCAGACTATTATCCATCACTGCTTAAAATGTCATGAGGGTGTAACAACTACCCCTTACACTCAGCTAATGCATATAGGATGATTTTGAACAACTTTCTCTTACACTCATCGGATGCTTGTAGGATACCGTTATTACCGTCATAGGATCATTTGTGACCTGAGCTTCTCTATGGAAGGACATTGGAGATGATTTGTAGTTCATCTTATTGTTAACAGTTAATCATAACTCTTCGTGTCACTATGAATTTTGAATGATAAAACTCATAATGTTTATAAGATGCTCATAACATATACATATTGCACCATGGTTTATCATAAGTCAATTTGACTAACACTAGTGTGCCCTTCATCTGTGTCAGCTACAGAATGTGGTGTGCAAATTATATTCATTTAATTTCATCTTTATGGAGGCATTGTTGTCAACGTTTTTGCGTGAGACCTTTATCCCTGATTGGACAGAAGTTTGTTTTAATGTCAATTCGCTAATTTACTTTAAATATGTGCAAAAGCAAAGTGCGAAAACCAGGATGAGTTAACTGGCTTTGAGAGTTTGACAAATTGGCTGGTTGGCAAATTTGTAGTCCTGGTCTACTTAGCCAAGTCCTGAAACTGTCTGCCTGGTTTAAAAACATACAAAAATGTTCTATTTGGAGAAAAATGTGTTTTCCATTATGAACATTTGTAGCTGTGACAATGGATATGTAAATCTAGGATAAAGCTATAATAGACCCTTTGATAATCAAAGTGAGCTTACTTTCAATTGATGAATTCATGCTTTCCATCATTTATGCCAATTATTATTGTATTATTGTTTGCTCCGATTAACCAGCACTGGGTTGTTGCTATTCTCACTATTTCCTATGTTTGCCAGCTTTCTTTGTACCTATTCAGCTGATATGGAACATTAAACTGATGTCAAATAAGGCAATGACTTTACGAAAGTTGACCCCCCAAGCTTTGAGCACATACAAACACACAAACATACATTTGCATTCACAAGCAGTGCCAATGAGCAACATATTAGGTCAAAATGGAGTAGATTCAATACCACTACAAGATTTGAGGAACTAAGTGTGACAAAAGACGTGTTTCCCTAATAGCGATGCTATCTGAAAATCTAATGTTTACATAATGGAACACATAGTTACCCCTCTAAAGAGAAAACCCAGCTATTATCACTGCCTTTGCAGTTTGCACTAGAATAACTCTAGAAGCTCACTGGTTAATACCTATGACCTATCCAAAAGTCATCTTAACTGAGAACTCCCCAACAACTAGGACTTTAATCACCATTTTGAAAATTTTCTCAAGGAGTTGAAGAAATAAGATCACATGCCAGTGATCTCCTGCAATGGAATTTATTACCTCAAGAAACTCCTTGCATACTATGGTTTTGATTCATGGGCTATATTTAGAGCAGTCAAAATCTTTTCAGGTAAAGAGAATGTAAAAGAAGCTCAGCTTTAACTTCTAACACCTAAGTTTAAACTGATAAATGCACTTCTCTTACACTAGACAAAAGTGGTAGTAACATACTTTGTCCAAAATTTTCAATAAAAACTCAGCTTAACGCATGATATGACATGATTTGGAGAAACAGGATTTTGCTGCTCCCAAATGAACTTAAGATCAACTTGTTTGTTCATTAACAAGCTAAAACGTTAGATTTATTTCGGGAAATGATTTCCAAAGCTGCAATTGGAGCCATTAAATAATTAATTGGGTCACAAGTAACCTCATTATGCAAAATAAAAATTAAAGTTTTCTCACATAGCAAAAAGGTGAAATTAAAAAGAAATCAGGGACTGTTATTGGCTGTTACCATTCAGGAGTTTGGCTAAACAACATTCAAATTTGATGATATTCTGAACATTGGACATAACAGTAAATAAGGAATATTGTTATTTTGGAACCTCAATGGGAATAGGCCTAGAATACCATATGTCGTAAAAATAAAAAATAAAAAATAAAAAGGATGTCTTGAGGTTTGGGTTATAAATTCTTGAAGCCCTGACCTTCGTCTCCCATTTGTTTGTACCTTTAACAGTAGCAAGAAAATGTACATGCTCTAGCATGTCTGATTACAGTCATTTTATCTAAGGGAGAATATGGGCAACTTGAATGAGATCCCAAACTTGATCTTAGGAATTCACCTTTGTACTCGTAGTCTTCTTAATAGCAAAAGGAGTTGTGATTTTCGATGAAAGGTTGGTCACATGCTTTTGGTTTCATGAATGTCACGATGAAAATCAGAATATTTTTCCAAATCCATCACTGGTGAAAGGCTGAACTTCTTTCATTTGCCGCTCCTGTATAGTTATAATGTTTTCATTTAGTTTTTTTTTCCCTCTATAACATATAAAAAATCATTTTAATTGAATTCTGTAGCTGTGGTCTCAAAATATGCAAGACCTTGGAGTTTGTGAAGAACTTGATTGTTGTGAAGATGTTAATATACCTGATGTTGATATGACATTCCGAAACTTTGAAGAGCTCTTTGGAGGTGATCAAGATCCAACCAGAGCACTGGTTGATGATAAAGATGTGACATGCTCCATGGAGAATAACACATCCCTTGATAGATCAGATAATGAGTATGCAAGACTGTTGGAGGTTTGAATAATTTCCTCTCATTTACAAATATGCTGTGTTGCTTTAGCAATTATTACAATTTTATCGACAAGTTTCAAAATGTCACTACTGTGGAATGCATTGCACCAGAAAATTGGGAGAGAAGGTCAGAGAACATTGGGAAAAAGACATGAAAATTCAGTGGAACTTTGGGGAATGTTAAAATGGACACTTTTCAAATAAATAAATCAAAATCTACAAAAAAAAAAACTTGTTGGTAGGACAAGTATAAGCAATTTGGGTAGCAAGGTCAAGTATTGCCATCTCCGGTGTCAGCTGGGGGTGGGTGGATTGAGGGGTTGGGATGCATTAAAAAATATGTTTTTTTAGTTTTAAATCTTGGAAAATGTTATAATAAGCTTGTGTATTGAAAAGGAATGCAAATATCACAAAAACATCTATCCAAACCAATTGCTATATCTGTAGGTACCTAAATTAATGTGTTGTCGAACATGAACTTTTCATTGACATTCAAAAGAGAATTAAGATACAGATTCTAGCATTGAAATCATTATAATATAGTATAAATATTCATCATAACACTTTAATACCATGTGTAGTTTCTTGGTGGCTTGAAATAACAATCTCTATCCTGACTTAAGTGGCTAAAGTAATGCTGCTCTAGTTGGTGGTATTGCAGTATTTAAAGGTGAATCCCTAAGCTTTAACAGAGCTGTCATTGTACCTAGGCATAGGATGCACAGGATAGCATTAACCGCGTACTTGCCTTGCTTTTTAAGGTGGTGCCAAAGTGAGATTTTCTGATGTATCTAGTCTCCCAGGCAAAAAATTTAGCTGGCCACTGGCCTAAATTGGTCAGAGAACTGCTAGATCATGTTTTCTATCCATGTTACATGATTCAGTTTTACTGTAGATGAACTAATCAAATTCTAGAGTGGGAGTTGTGTGTGTGTCTTGTGAGTGTGTTGTGGCCCAATAAAAGATTCTCCCACCTTAGAAAAAAATGTTGCAAATTGTTGATTGATGAGATGTTTTTTTGTTTATTTTATATTAGGTGGAAATTTATTAATAGTCCAAGAAGTTTACGAATCTCTGGTAGATTCCATTAACTGTGGGAAACATGGTACATCTAGACTCGAAGAAATATATATTGCCTTGTCTATGCATTTGACAACTGATTAGAAATATTAAACTCCTTGCTATTTCAGGGTCATGCATTTATACATGAAGCATTCCACTTAATTGATGGTGATTTCAACATTTGTTGTCATCATTATAGAAGACTGCAGGACCATTCAAGTTCCGATATCAAAGTTAGAGTAATATTTTTCCTTTCTTCTCATTTTATCTTTTGTCATGACAGGGTGCCTCAGTAACTTCATCTGTTTATAACAACCAAGCAGCTCACATACACAAAGATATAGGTCCTTCTGATGAAGTTCATCATGTTTTCGGAAGTTTGGATTCTCCCCATCCAATTCGATCATCATACTCAACTTTCTCATTCTCTCTTTCAAGGTTCAGTGCCAAAAGCAGTGGTACTGATTGTCTTGATAGTGGACTTTCACCTATCATATCTGGAGGAGAAACTTCATATAATTCAACAGACCTGAGGAGTGCACATACAGAAGCCAGAGAATCTTCCATGTCGAGATACAGAGAGAAGAAGAAGGTTCGAATGTAAGTATCAAGTTTCTCTTGCTTGCAATGTTTGCCAGATAAAAATCATGATTCTGAGTCCTCTTTCATGAACCACCACTTAGACATCAATTTTCTCACTTTCTTTTGCTAGTTTTACAAATACATATATAGTTTCTGTTTATTTGATATCAAACGGGGAAATTCCCACTTTTTCTGGGTTCCTTGGATTAGGGATGCAGGCAACTTTTTAGGCACATTATAAATGGATATTCATTTAAAATTCACACTTTCTTATTGCATATTTTATCTTCTTCTATGTTCAGGAATGAGAAACAAATTCGATACTCATCTCCGAAAGCTAGAGCTGGTGTACGAAAGCGGGTAAAAGGCCTATCTGTAAAGGCAGAAGGCTATGAATCCGATTCTATAGATGTGACTCGAAGCTACTGAACTTACCCTCCAATTTTTGGATCTTAGTTTGTTCTGTTCATAAGTCAATTCCAAGGCAGATCTACAGCATGTCAGCTGGTACTATCTTGTTTATAGCTTCAATTCAACCAATTCTTTTAAGTCCCACTTGTGAATAGGTTGTGCTTTAGTTCTAATAGATCAAGTGCTACAATCATAGAGCTTGGTATCTATATAAGTTTACAGCAGAAATTGTGGAGTATATTCTACCTGAATTTCAACCCAATTCCCACTAAGCTTTTATTCATCTGAGATTTGTGTCTGTGTGCACGCGCATGTTTTCTTCCTCCCTTCTCTTTGTACTCTCACCTTCCACATACACACAAAATATACAAAACGCATACATAACTATATATATTTGTGTGCATGTGCATGCTTAGACGTGTATACACGCACACACATAGAGAAATGATCCTATTAGCATATGCTCACTTTAATTAAAGTAAGCATGAAATTTTTATTAAGCTTGAATTAGTGATTTTTCACATGAATCTCTTTGCTCCTAAAATTCGTCTGATTTATAGATTTTTATAGCCCACCTTTCAGTGAATGACCTCAACCCTATCCTATTTTGGTGATTATGGTGATGCGTCTCTATTTTACTAACAACTTGTGTGCATGTTTGAATGAAATATTGTTGTGTAGAACAAAATGCACTGGTTTGATTTCCACTTGGAGCGCCCACAAGCCACATAAACTGCATGGTCTGGGTTTGTATGTCGTTGGATTTTGAATGGGCCTGAGTCCGCTACAAGGCCTTAAAATTCAGGCCGCCACCAAAAGGAGAGCCTGATTTTGTCGACCCTGTTCAGACTCATTCGATTCTATCCTGCACAACATCTCTACTGTTTGGTAACATATGAATTTCTTAAAAAAAGAAAAAAAGAGTTTTAATAACATCTAATTTAACAAATATAAAATTACAAAGTTGAAAATAAGTTTGATTGATTTTTATTTTATCACTATTTGGTAAGTTTATTCTTCTACACTCCCCCTCACGTGTAAGCTCATTTGGACTTGATACCATGTCAAATTACCAACTTAAAACTCTAAGCATGTAAGTGGAGGGCGCAATATAAGTATATGAAGTTATAGCAAGCATTTTATTTGGGCGACATTAGATAATCTTTTAATTAGGCGATTTTGGATAGAATATTCTTCTACAAATTCGAAAGTTTAAAAAAAAAAAAAATGTAATATCATATCAATTTGAATAAAGTGGAGAAATAGATGCAAACCAAGAGCAATTTCAGTGGTTGAATCCATTTTTTGAATTTACTACAGTGAAATGCACAGTCATTTGGATCAAAATGCTCCAATGGTGGTGGATCCAATTTTTGGCTCCTCTCTCTATTTCTCTCTTCCTCCAAATCAAGCACAAGTTTATAGACACTTTTATATGTCTCGGAGAAAAATGAATCCACCTAAACTTGAATTCAAATTTTAATAAACTTTTAGATCCAATCTATTTTGAACCCACCGTTGGAGCAGAGATTTTTGAATATGGATTTAAAAAATGAATCTGAATCCACTTTTGAACCCACCATTAGGGCTGCTCTAAATTATTTTATCTTTCACCGTTCTCGTGTCAATCCCCGTAGCCACTCTCACATGCTTCAAGTGCACCAATCTCTAAGCTAGGCCCAACAAAAAAAAAAAAAAAATAAAAAAAAAAAAAATTCATTGACCTCATAGTCTTAGTAATACCTCTCTTCCTTTTTGAAAGGTGAGGTTGGGTCGACTCTCAACATACCTTACAAAGAAATTTGGTTAGGACCATATGATGATTATATATATATATATATATATATGAAATAGAAAAAAAGAAGGAAAAAGAGGGAAGATATATATAAATGGAAAGGAAATTGTTGTTGTTTTAAAATGTGAATGAGAATTATAGTGTGGCTAACTTAACAACCATGACATAAGAAAAAGTGTTGGTACAAGAGAGAATGTGGGATCAAGCTAGTGGTTTATTTCACCAAACATATGATAATAGATTTGATGGAAGAGCTAAGGACATAGAGGTTGTTAAAGTTGTGATAAAGAAGCAAAGTACTCCTTCCCCTTAAGAAATAAAAAAAAAAAACCATGATGGCTCCCCCTTCCTTAATTCCATATGTCTTAATCTACTTCATGACTTTTTAAAAAATATATATATATATATATATAAATTAAAAATTGAATACCCCAAAACCACCAGCACCACCCTCACCCTCCTCCTTAATCTTCCAAACCACGCAATCATATAATCAAAATGCCCTTCTCAAACCGCAACCTCAGCTGAGGTTACCCTTTTACATTCGCCTTCTAATAACACCTCTATGCCCCCCTCTTCAAAATAGCTTCATGCTTGTCTTTCTTGTTTATCTCAAAATTTTCAAGTATACATAATTAATGGGACCCTATATAATATTAGTTATATATTCATTCTCCTAAACCAACAACTGGATCAAATCATTTGAATTTAGACCTCGATGTAATCCATGCCATCTCTTTGGTAGACCATTCTTTAATTTCTTGGTTTGTCAATATTTTTAATTTTTGTAAAGTACCACAAGGTCCTAATTCTACTAGACAAAAAATAATAATAAAAAACAATCCGAAAGTCTCTGAATTTGGAACTTTATACTATGAGATCCGATTTTATACCATGAACTTTATGAGATTTTCGGTTTCGTTTATCTATTTGTTATGTTAAAAATATTACTAGACCTAATGGTATAAAATGTTTATATCAGGAACTTATGAGTTTTTTTTTTTTTTTTTTAAATCAAAGTTCAAGTTTGAGGTACGTGAATTTATTTATTTTTATTTTTATGAAATAACGGAAATATACTCTTATCCTAAATTCTTGTAATATTAACATCAGGATACTCTGTAATTAACATTTTCACCAATTCAAATCTAAAATCTCTTTCCTGAAAATGAAGATACATGATACTCATCGAGATCTAAATTGGAAAATTAGCTTAATTAATGGAATTTCGAAAATTAAATTTAAATGAGGCAATATGCCATGGTCAAAGCCTTATAATCAAGTGAACTTTGAAGGTATTGTGGTCCGCCGGAAATGAGAAAAACTGGATATGTTCATTAGTCCCCCCAGAGTCTGTCACATGTCTCCGTAATTACGTTCTGGGGTAGTTTCGTAGATAAAATCAAATCCCGAGGCTATTTAAGTCATTCAATTAATCCCCAGACGTGAACTTCGTTATGATTTGGTGCTCATGCATGTGACTGACTCATAACAGCTACTGTCACCATTCAGTTTCTATTGCAATAAATACCAACCAGGAATTACTACGTTGACCCCTTTTTTTTTTTTAATGTCGACGTGGCAAAGTTTCATTGATGGAGGGACGTACTATTCTGGTGAGGAATGACTGAAATGGGGTAACACTTGATCACAGCTCTTATAGATTTGCTGAAAGTGAATGACTAATATGCCCTTAAAGGAATGAAAGAAAACTCTCAACCGCAAAGGGTGATTTCAGGTAAAATGGCAGCGTCGTTCATTAACGAAGGCTAGTAGTGTCCGAAGTCCAAAAACTGTTAAAAGGGGAAGGGCATTCTGTTCAGATAGATAAAATACGTTCGATAACGGTTTACGATTCGCATTGCCCAGCCCCTGCCCTTGCATCCAAGCATGTAATTCCCTCGCTTCTCTTCTAGCTCCCTCTCCAATACTTCTTTATAAAACCACTCTTATTCTCCATTTCTCATCTCCGTTTCTCTCTCTAAAAACAAGAAGCTCTCTCCATCTTCAAGTTCTTTGCTGGTTCAGGTTACCCTCTCTCTCTCTCTCTCTCTCTCTCTCTCTCAAGATTTTGATTATGAATGTTAAAATTAAAAATTAACCTAGCTGTATTTTCTGATTAATTTGATTAGTTTGTATATTTGTTTAATTGTTGTTTCAAGCTATAATACATCGACTTTGATCTGGTTTTCTTTGTTTCAATTCTTTATACTGTAAATACAAAGTTGTATTCATGTTGATCGTTTTCGTATTCTTGCTTCTTAGCATTGTTTTCGTGAATTTTATCTATACTCGAAGCTTAGATAGATCTGAACACAACTCCGTGTTTATGCCTTTCTTGAGTGGTTGAGAGACTCGGAAGAGAGACCTCTGCGTCATGCGATCTAGAAGTAAAATAACTAATGATCAAAAGATAAAGATAGTGCAGTAAAACCGCTAATTTACATACAGCTGCTTCTGTTTGGTTGCTGGGAAAATGGTGGAAAAGAAAGGAAATGAAATTTTCGGTACTCTCTTGGTTCTTTCATCGGTTTCCAAGAAAAAGTAGAACTCATGAACTCCTACATTTTCTAAGAAACCAAACGGAAGATCAAGTATTATGTTTTATATTAGATGCATGTACATTCACATTTTGTTTTATTATTTGATTTCTTTATCCAAAAAAAAAAAACTGAAATATTCTTTACTGTGATTCGTTAATTTTCAGAAAAATTCCATACAGATGCAGAACGACGTCTCCTCTGCCAATGGCGGCAGCAATTTCATCTCATCGGACAGCATAGATTTCACCTCACTCTACTCCTCCTTCTTCTCTTCCCATCCATCATCTCTCTCAACCTCTTTCTCACTCTCCCCATCAGATTGCTCCACCGACGAAAACACCACCACAAACAGCCCCATCCCTATGGACAACCCGCAAGCCTTAGAATTTACCTTCGCACCTCAGCAGTCTCGCTTCATAGTAGAGCACCAAGACCTCGTGAACCGTCACAACATGTGCCTCACTCACCTACGAGAAGCCACAAAGGAAAACGAAACACTTCGCCGAGAAAACACGAATCTCCGCATCGCCAACAGAGACCTGAGCAATCGGTTGAGCCTCCTGATCCAAGCTTCTCTCCAGAAACACTTTTTGCCGTCTGATTATACGACTTTGCCGATGGTCAACGGGTTTCGTGATCTGTGTATTGGAGATAAGGCGAGTGATCAGGGCAGTGCTTGGGATCAAGGCTTTGATGAGAATCCGACCGGTGTGACGATGGACAATGATTTGGTTCAGAGAGTGGACGTGGAGAAGGTTTCATTGCCCAAGAGTATTTCTGTGAGATCCAATGGGTACTTGAAGGTGAATCAAGCTGGCGGGAACAATGGAGGTCGGACTCGGAGCGGGAATCGGCTTCGAGCCGCAAGTCAACTCAATGGAACGGTATTAACAGAATCACATATCTCTTTATTTTACGTAAATACCATGCTCCTTTTGTGTTCTTTGCGAAATACATAGAAAAATGCCACTCTCTTCCCATCCGAGGACATTGGGCCGAATGGGCTCATAACTCCTCCAAAATTTAATTGAAATTCAGGCCCAAATAGGCCCAAACGATAGAATACCAAGCCGTACTGGAAAAGAAAGATAAGGGTATACGAGAAAAAACAATATAAATGCATAGACACACTTATACTTAGAGGTGCCGTATGTAGTGGTGCCCGACGGGATACTCTTTTAACATGCTTCATATCTCTTTCTTCGTATCATTTTTTTTCTTTTTTGCTTTTGCTTTTTATCATATCTTTTGCTTTTAAAAAAAAAAAAAAAAAACTCGGTAGTAAGGAAGCTCTGAAGTACAAGAAGCATTAGGCCCAGAATTACGTGAGCCCAATGCAATCTCATTTCAACTTGATATCATGCATACAGTAAAAAGAGATGGACATTGGGTATTTTTTTTAGTCTGAATTCTGTGCTAATCATAATTTATGTGTTGTTTTGTTAATTTGATTTCTATAATAACGATGCAGCAAAAGGTGTACGTGCGTGGAGGGAAGAAAGAGGAGGAAGCATTAGAGTTGGAGGTGTACAACCAAGGCATGTCCAAGACCGAGCTGTGCAACAAATGGCAGGAGACAGGAACGTGCCCTTACGGAGACCACTGTCAGTTTGCTCACGGCATTGATGAACTCCGTCCGGTCATCCGCCACCCGCGCTACAAAACTGAGGTGTGCCGCATGGTCCTCTCCGGTGACCCATGTCCATATGGCCATCGCTGTCACTTCCGCCATGCCCTCACTGACCAGGAGAAGCTCATGGGTGCACTTAATCCCAGGGCAATCAAGATGGAGAGGTAAATGCATGCATGCATCATCATCATCATCAAAGAGATGTGTGTGATTGGGTAATCAGAGAATGTTTATAATCCTCATGAGAATGGTAAATAATACTCATCATGTAGTAATTAGTATATAAATGAATACAGGTAACATAAGAATAATAGTGTCACGATGTAGCTAGGGCGAGGATATTCTAGAGAGAGAGAGAAAGAAAGAGAGATTTGCTCTTTTATTATTTCTGATTTCCTTTTTTGTTCATTAAATATGACATCTGTGCATCATATATACTTGTATGGGAGGTTTAATTTGGTGATGTGAAGCCAAAGCAACCAAAGAGGTGCCTTTGTAATGATGGGATTTGAATCTGGAAAAGTAAGCGATTTCTGATTCTGATTGGAATTATCATTCTTAGAATCATAGTTTGAGTCTTCTCTCATTCTCATTAATTGGGCATAAATATTCCCTTTTTGAATTATCAATTATTAATGGTACGCTTTGTTATGATGTATGTTGCATTATGTTATCTTTAATTTTATACAATCGAGCTTTATGTGGGGACAGCAAAAGTCTAATTATGCCATGGTGCAACCACCGAGTTGATGAAGGTGGTTGGGGGAGATTATAGAAACAGTAATTGATTAAGCCTAGGTGGAGCTCGGTCACCAACCAATTCCAAATCCGAGTTAATTTGGTGTAAAAGATTTCGTTCATTCTTAGAGACTAATTTAAAGTCCAAATCTTAGCGGAAATAGGTCTAGGAATCTAGGATATATATTCAACGGTAGTAAAAATAAAAAATAATGGAAGAAATGAATTTTGATTGTTGGGTTCGATCAAATTTGACCTGATTTAATGTATTTGCCACCAAGGCCAGGAGATTGTGGCAAGTGGCAACCAGCTCGTTCAAGTAGGGATGTCAATTTTGCGGGTTTATAAGGGTACCCGCCCCGCCCCGCTCCTATTGGGATGGGTTTGGGGCGGATTTGAGATTTTTTTTGAAAACCCTATAGGGTTTGGGACGAGGGCTTAAAAACCCGCCCCGCCCTGATTTTATATGTTTATGTATTTTTATTGTATTTATTTTATAGGTATTTTACAATTAAGTTTCTCCTTAATAAAATGAAATTTCAATCACGCCCCTTAAGGGGTTTAATTTATTTTACTCATATAAGTAACAATTATCTTTAATGTTTATTGATGTATTTTGTAATCTGTTTAGGTGTAGAGAAAATTGAGAAAAGTATAAAGAAAATAGTAAATTGGATGGGATGGTAATGGGATGGGGTCTTTTAATTGGGACGGGAATGTGATTCCAAATCCTGACCCGTCACGAGTTTGGGATGGGATTTTCTTAAATGGAACGGAGTTGGGAAAGGGGTGACCCGTCCCAAACCCGCCCCGTTGACATCCCTACGTTCAATGAGTGTAGCTCTGGCTCTTACCTATTCCGAAGCCTTTCTAGTATTATCAAAAATAAGATAGCCGCTTCTATTATGGACTAATTCCCGAGGGAATAACTAAGCTAGCTAGGGAAATTCTAGACCAATCAATTACTTAACATAGATTGAGAAATCTCATAATCAAGATTGATCTTAATGGAAAGGTGATGCAGCGGAATATTGAAAACAAGTTCACCAATAACGAATAACCTTTCAAATCCCTGTTGATGTGTCACAAACACAGTGCCAGGAAAATAGGCAACCAAGTACTCGATTTTCGCAAAGAGAGAAACTTAAGAAAACGAGTGAAAACTCTCAATAAATTTCTTATTAATTCATCAATTGTCTTGCCAAGACGGCTACAATCATATTTATACTAAAACAAAGCTTAGAAACCCTAATACTGCTAAAATAGGGAAAAACTGAAATAAAATGAAATTTGCCAAAAATGGAAATATGCGAAATAAAAATAAAATCTGCAAATATATTCCCTAAGGATCGCTATGGAATCAACGGTTCGTCAAACAGACTTCTGTAAGGAAAGTAATTGGTAGGCGAAATCTTTCCATAAATAGCAAAACCACTAAATTGAAGGCCTAAACGAAGGAATTTGCCCAAAAAGCAGCGTACATCACATCATTAGCTGTGAGTCTTGCTCGTCTCTCCATTTCCATTCAGACTACCAATTTTCGTGCATTTTCATCACCGACGACTTTCGATTCTACTAGTCCGTTTTCTGATTTTATCCCAAAATCACCCCCGAGCCCCAACTCTGCTTGGGCCTCTTTTTCCTATCCAGCTAATCCATAAAGTCTTGGGCCAGAAGCCCAACCTGGTCTGCATCAAAAGGGAACATAAAATTCGTTCTGATCAATGTTCTTATGAATAACCATCAAGGGAGCTTGTCACGCTTCCTAGCAGATGCCAAGTTCAGCATATACTTATAGAAAAAGCAGTTAATTTCTATGTGGACCACCAATTCAATCAAGGCAAGTAAAGGATGGACCTATGGAGTAGGGGATATATATCAAACTTGTAATTGATTTTCACTACTTGGGGTTAAAAAAAAAACCAATGTTTACGATCATGAACAAAGTTTAGCGTTGTGAATTAATGGCACGTATTCTCATTTTTAGGGAAATAATTTCAAATTTGAATATGCATGTAAAAGTGTATTGATACTCATTCTTATTATTAAGAGTGTTTGAAGAAAAAATGTTGACTTTTATAGTTTGGGAGAACAACTTAGTCAAATGTGCCATTTACCACATTTGTCATTGATACATGTACACAGAGTGGTAACAATTTATAGTCATGAAAGACAAATTAAATTTCCACTGAAGCTCAAAAAATATTAAAACCTTTGGGCCCTGTTCAAGATCAACCCCTGTTCATGGATGAGAAATTTATATCTCTTCTTTTATCAGATGAGGTTCTTGATTCCATTTCTCATAGATGAGAATTAGTCTATTTTCCTCCGTAATGTATCCACTCACGATAAGAGTCAGGCCAGCATTTTAGACATGATTAACGTGGAATCCATACCCATGATCAGGCTCGAATCATGGAAGGACATATCAAAATGAAAAATGGAGAATTGTTTATAACATCACCTATAATCAGGGCCGGCCCTGAGATTTAGGGGGCCCTAAGCGAACTTTCAAAATGGGGCCCTACGTAGTACATAATGGCACAATTTTTTTTTTTAACTACCAACTTTTATTATTATATTTGTTAGTACACATACAAAGTTTGATGGTGCATATCATTACTATAATAATTTAGTAAAAGAAAATACAATTACAAAAAAAGAGGTTGAATAGAAAAACATACCGGCTTAATTTCACTATCTTCATCCACAAAGTTTTCATTCTTAGTCACATTCTGATGTTTTTCAGTCAAAACTTCTTCAACTGAACTTGAAGCATCAGTTTGCTTATTACTAGTAATAAACTTGTCAAGAGCTCCAGCTTGAGATTGAATAAATTCTTATGTTTTTTGCTTATTTTTCTTTTTTTCATGTCCAGAAATATACTTTTTACTAGGAGGGCATAATTATATAATCAAATCTAAAACAAGAAAGAAATTAAAAATCAATTTACTTCTCTAAAAAATTCATAAGAAATTTTCAATGTTTATATTTCAAAATTTATTTCTTATATGATAATGTTTCGATTAAAAAAAAAAATAGTAATACGAAGCTAATACAAAAGCACGTCTAAACTCCTAAATCAAAATCTAAAAATCTCACCTTCATAACAAAGGGCAATAATATACTATAATACCAAGCAAATATGAAGTCCTAATTCCTAAATTAAAATCCTAAATAAAAAATTTAAATCCCATATCAAATAAATAATAATAATAAATTTTGGGGGCCCCTTAAAATTGGGGGCCTCAAGCAATTGCCTTTGTAGGCAAAAGCCAAGGGCCGGCCCTGCCTATAATCCATGAACCCAGATATGATATCCATCCGCGATCAGATCCTTAAAGAAGCCCACCAAGACCAAGTACGCATGGGGATCCATTTCAACAAGTTGGGCCCATATGGGTTTGAAAACTGGCTCAACCTTTTCCAATACTTATGGCTTTACAATTGAATGGTAATGACTAATGAGTTTTGGCTTTCTTGGCTGAAACCTTTACGTCCAAAAAGTAGCCAAGGAAGACTATCATGCATATGTGCAGCAGGCGTTAAAAGTGGGGAGCAATCTAAAATGGGCCGGAACGGGGAAACAGAGATGGTTAGAGGACATGATCAACATGGTATGCATGACAGGCCAAAAACTTGTGGTATTGGGCTGGCGGTGGAGTCCAATGGTTCTCGAAAGGTTTTGAGAGGCCCAAACGATGGATAGTGGGTCAGGATCTACTCCAAACACTATGGTGAATAGTCCAACCCAAGGTAATGTTCTAGGGACCAGTATTGTGCTACTTGCAGATCTTCAGCACATAAGGTCCAAAAGCTAAACAGTGCTGTTGAAGTTTGCTACATTTTCAAAGGTGAGAGGAGGAAGTGGGTTCTTGTGCACTGTGATGTGCCGGTGGGTGCAGCCTATTTGTTGTTTTTTTTCTTTTTTTTTACTAATGCTGTTTTTTCGTTTCTTTTTGTTTGTGTTTTTCAGTCGAGAATAGCTCCCGAATAAGCTCGACAATAAATGAATAAATCTCAAATAAATAAATTGTCATTCCAATATTGCACATGTCAAACTCAACTCGAACTTAAATAATCGAATTTTTAATTGATGAAGCCATATTCGAACATACCGAAATAAATTTAACTCGATCCGGCTCGTTTATAGTCCAACGTGAGATAAAATGATGCTCGTATCAATTTCAATTCAAACTTAAATAATCAAAATTTTAATTAATCAAATCAAATTTAAATAGACCAAAACACACTTGATTCGACTCAGCTGGCTTATAGGCTTTCTTAGAGCAAATCCAATGGTTGAATCTATTTTTTTGGATTCAAATTTATTTTTTAAATCCATTACAGTAAAATAAATAACTATTAGATCCCAATACTCCACGCGTGGAGAATCCATTTTTTGGCTTCTCTCTTTATCTATCTCTTTTCTTAAACTATGCATAAGTTTCTAGACACTTCTTTGTGTCTTGGAGAAAAATGAGCCTAGCGGTGTCAAAATGAGCGCCCGGCTAGGCCCATTAAGAAAGTGACTAACAGGCTATCGGATCAGATCCGGCTTGGCTCGTTAAACTATTAAACTGGATTAAGCCTGTTCAATAAGAGAAAAAGGCGTGTCCAATCCGGTCCATGAGACCGATCCACTAAAATAATGGGCCAGATCAGGCTAATGGACTAGACCGGATTGGGCTAATGAATCGGTCTAACGTACTAATGGATTAGGCTAACGGGATTTTTTGTCAATTTTATATTATTTTTTCACTTTCTTTTAGTATATTTAAATTACATTGTAAAAAAAGAAAAAAGAAAAAAACATAACTAGTAAAGTACATGAATAAATAATAATTAAACAAAAAAAATTATTTTATTCATATTTCAAATGTATACAATTTTGGTAGGAGAGAGTTGCATCACTATAGTTAAAAATTGAAAAGATTCAAAGATCGTTGTCAAAAAATAATAATTTTAGTTTAAAATATATGAGATTCTTAATTAAAAATGATAATTTGTGACTTTTACTAAATAAGTTTTTTTCCTTTTTCAAAAAATTAGTGAGTTCATGAATAAAAATAAAATAAAATACCGCATAGACTCGTGAACAGGCTCATTTATTGTAATTGAGACTTATTAAAAGAAAAGACCCGTAATTTGTAAATACAAAACCCATCATTGGATTGAACAAACTTCTTATGAATAATACTATGATTGCAAAGAATCACAATAATCTAATGGTCTATCTTTGAAAAATGTAAATGTGAAAAATTGTATGTTTTGTTCTTCAAATATCACAAATCTTCCATAGTCATTATTCAAAATTTGACCATTGGATCGCTATGATTTTTTGTGAGCATAGCATTCACAACGTGTTTATCTAATCCAACTGTTAGTTTTTCTAAATGTCATTGGTGATTGACTCTAATCAACTAACCTCACTCAATTTCGTACTAGGTACACATTGTAATTTACTAACTCAAGTCACATTTGTATGGCTAATTATACAAGGTATTTCTAAAAATCTACCGTTGAATTGAACAAATTTCTTATGAATATCATAATGTCAAAAATCACAGCAATCCATCGGTCGATTTTTTAAAAATAACAATAAGAAAAATTGTCTAATTCGTTCTTTAAAAATATCACTAATCTTCTGTAATCATTTTTCAAAAATTGACTGTTGGATTGCTCTAATTTTTTGCGAGCAGGGTATTCATAAGAAATTTGTTTAATCAAACAATGTGTTTTTCTAAATATTATGTTATATATATTTAATGGTTATTAAAGAATTTAAATGTAATTAATTTAAATATTATCTATCATCATAAGATATCACAAGCTAATACTTAGCTTAATGGTAAGAATTGTTATATAAAACTTTTAAGAGGTATGAGGATCAAATCCCCCCACCATGCAGTTTTTAATTTTATCAAAATAAGTTGGGCTATTGGACTGGTCAATGGGCGGATTAGATCAGATCGAGCTAGTAAATCAGTTTGGGCTGCATATTGGACAAAAATCCATAGCCCAGTCTAGTCAATTTTCTATGATTTAGATCAATCCAGTCCATTAGTTATCGGATCAAATCGGACCTGATCCGTTAGTTTATTGCACCGGTCAGCAGGTTAAATAGGCAGCCCGTTTATTTTGATACCACTAAATGAACCCATCTAAACTTAAATTTAAATTTAACTCAACTTTTAAATTCAAATTATTCTAAATTCACTTTTAAAAAAAATTAACAATTGAATTCAAAAAATAAACCTAAATTTTCGTACAAACCCAAATTGGAGTTGCTCTTAAGATGGACCAATCTAAAATTTAACTAAATCCCAAACGTGGCATACCCGAACCCCACTCCCACTCTAAACAGAAGAAGACAACTATGCCCACGGCAGCAGAGCTAAAATAATGGCACTCTGTCGGTTGTAGTGGAGAAAATTGCAGAGCTCCACGGCTCCACAGTTGACGAGCGTGCCCCGTGACTCGTGACTTTAAATCCACGCACAAGTTCTGATGTAAAGCATCTTTCTTTCCTTTATTAACACAGAGTACCACGTCAGATTCCACTGACCAACCTTATCTCTTTCAACTTTTTCCATATCTCGATGTAGCCACGACGCGTTTTCAAGCTGAGTTACTGTGATTTTCTCTTTCAGCAATAAATAATATATATAAAAAAAGTGATTTTATCCGCTTATAAAATGACGCCTCACCAGCTACAGATCTTGCAAATCTTTAGAGAGAGAAAGAGAGAAGGGGTACAGATCTTGCAAATCTTTAGAGAGAGAAAGAGAGAAGGGGGAAAGGGTGATGGAGCTTCGGGAAGTGATAGGGTATGGGAGGATTGGTAAAGGTGGGAGGCGGGGGCATAAGAGAGTGCTTGGTACTTCCTTACCAATTCCGCCCATTCCGATGATTTCCAGTGGTTCCTCCCTTTCCCTTTCTTCTCTCACCTTATTACAAACCTACCTCCTCTTCATTTTTAGTGTTCAGATGTTGTTTGAGATGAAATAATAAAGAAACAAAGTACATAGATGTAGAGAGAGAGAGAGAGAGAGGAGTAAGAGGGAAAGGGAGAGAGATTTGCCGGAAATTTTGGGTGTGGGGTGATTGGGGAGGATGTTTATATTACTTTGGGTGGAAAAAAAAAAAGAGAAAAGAAAAGAAAATTCTTCCCAAGGCCCCCCATACCGATGATTTCCGTCTGTTTCTCCCTTTCCCTTCCTTTTCCTGCACTTGCTGCTTACTTCAACCTCCTGCTTCTCTGTTGAGGTAATACTGTTCTTTCTTTTCTTTTCTTTTCTGTGATCATTTATTGATTGTTATTTTTCCACAACTGTTTATCTATAAGTATTTTCAATGGGATCTCCTGCAGGATCAGTTGATGATAACTTTGTATTAATGGATTTTATGTTTGATAGGGATTTCAAAAAAGGAGAAAAAAAAAAGGTATTTTGGAAGTTTGAATTAATATATATACATATAAAGAAATGATCCCATCAGTGCATGCATGCAGGCTTTCGTGAAAGTAGGTATGAAGTTCGTAGATGACTGTGAGATGCATATTTTGAAAAACTG
Source organism: Hamamelis virginiana (assembly GCA_017140935.1). Taxonomy (NCBI): domain Eukaryota; kingdom Viridiplantae; phylum Streptophyta; class Magnoliopsida; order Saxifragales; family Hamamelidaceae; genus Hamamelis; species Hamamelis virginiana. Next base: position 1,531,468 of record JAESVK010000285.1, on the reverse strand, counting down.
ACTGTTGAATTAGTTACAATATGTCAAAAATCACAGTGATCCAACAGTCGTTTTATCAAATATGTCATTAAGAAAAGCGGAAAAATTGTGACAGTTTTCGGCTGTCGGAATTTTTAACAGTTTGTATTTTGAGATGTCTAAATCGAATTATTGTAATTTTTGACAGGCGTAACATCCATAATAAGAGTATCTAATTCAACCATCAGTTTTTTAAAATATTGATCCCATAATTCCTTATGTGCTTCATGCTATCCCATAATTCCATATATATATATATATATATATAGATCGAATATTTTGAGACACCGATCGTTAGATTAGATATATTTTTCATGTATATTATTTATGCCAAAAATCATAAACATCCAACGGCCAGAGTTTAAGAAATCTTACTATAAAAAACTGTGATGTTTCTAATTATAGTAAATGTTCAAGAAATCTCACAAAAAAAAAACTATGGTAATTTTTGCCAATTAAAAAGAGGGAGTAATGACCTTTTATTAGAGTCATGGTGTGTGCTTTTTCACATAAAAAAGGTTCATGTTAAACTGGTGATGGCATACCACAACTGTTTTTTTTATTAGTTCATTTTTACCACTTTTTAGTCACTAGACACGATTGAATTTTTTGTTTGTGTAGCAGCGAAAAAGTGGTAAAAATTATTGAGAAAGGTCGATGAGTACCATTATTGAGGGTTGGAATGAGGAGTGGAATGTGATTTAAGAAGGGATGTGCTATTTGCGCTCCCATCGGGCAAAATGCCAAATTTGCCCTTATAACAAAAAAAAAAAACTTTATTTCAGTATTAAATGCATCTCCGTAAGGTTACGTGCATAGTATATTTTGAAAAATCGTGCATAGTATATTTTGAAAAATCGAAGAACAGTATAATGCATCTTCATTGGATAAAATATATCTCTTACGAATATCATGTCTGCCAAAAATTATTATGATACAACGGCTTGTTTTTTTTATAAAAAAAAGTTATTGCAAAAATTCTGACATTTTGAAAAACAAAGAGATTATAGTTTTTCATTGCAATATTTTTCAAAAATCGAGAGTTGGATCATCGTGATTTTTGGAAAATATGACGTTCATAAGAGGGGTATCTAATTTAATAGTCAGATTCTTAAAATATGATTTACAACTGGACCTGTGAAAAATTATGTTTTTTTGTTCTTTGAAATGTCACAATTTTACATTTAGTTTTTCAACAACTAATTATTGGATTACCGTGATTTTTGGCAGATATGATGTTCATTAGAGGTATTTTATCCAACAATCAGTTTTTCAAAATATATTCTGCAACTGATCCTACGAATATGCACTTTATATCAAAATGAAAATTTTTTGTTATAAAGGCAAATATGCATTTTGTCCATTTACAAGGATACTAGGAGTGCGGAAGGGTAGTGAAGGAGCACGGATAGCTCCTCCCTTTAAGAATTGGAATAAGGATAAAACTCTTCAATTCTAGACTTATTGATAGTATTCCTTGTTTTTTATTTGTATACGTTAATTCCCATATCAAGTGGGCTTAATATCTAGACCCTATATATCTTAAGAGCTCGGTTAAAAAAGAAAAGAAAAAGGACTAGTCCTTTCAAAAAACATGAACTTTGGGGCAGCCATGGGAATGATTAATGTGTTTAAAGTTTGCTTTGGAGATTATAATTTAGGTTTGTGGTAAAACTTTAGTAGACTTTACTTTGTAACACCCCACACAGGGTAACCCCTATGCGGAAATGCCACAGTGACATAAAACACCAAGCGCTTATCTTTTGAGTAATTTCTTTTTAAA
>JAESVK010000285.1:1357919-1459667 GCA_017140935.1 Hamamelis virginiana | reverse complement strand
GCAACATAGTAGCTTAGGGTACTGTAGTACAACATATTGAGTCAATGTGGTGGTTTGGGGTATTACTTGACCACATACTGAGACAATATGGTAAGTTTGGGGTACTACCGGACCACATATATAGGCAAGGTGGTAGTTTAGAGTACTACCGATCACATATCGAGGCAACGTGGTAGTTTTGAGGTACTTCCGGACCACATACCAAGGCAACGTGGTAGTTTAGGATACTACCGGACCATATATCGAGGCAACATAGTAGTTTAGGGTACTACCTGACCACCACATATTGAGGAATCGTGGTAGTTTTGGGGTACTACGGGACCACATATCGAGGCAACATGGTAGTTTAGGTACTATCAGACCACATATTAAGGCAACGTGGTAGTTTGGGGTACTACCTAACCACCTACCGAGGCAATATGGTAGTTTAGGGTACTCCCGGACCACATACCGAGGCAACGTGGTAGTTTAGGGGTACTACCAGATCACATACCGAGGCAACGTGGTAGTTTTGGGTATTATCGGACCACATACCGAGGCAACATGATAGTTTAGGGTACTACCAGACCACATATCAAGGCAACATGATAATTTAGGGTACTACCTTATCACATACCGAGGCATCGTGGTAGTTTTGGGGAGGGGATTATGCCCTTTAGACAAACACAAATGGAGGATGAGCAGGAGCTGCAAAAAAGATATGAAAGAGGTGACCCAGAGGTTGGTCTCCTTGGAGAACCTTCGGGGAAGTTTGACTACTATTTCTTTTATCCAATGAGCAAACCTGTATTCTCAGATGCCATTGTGGTGACACTAGAACCTTCATGGTCAGACACTCCAAAGCCAAGCATTCATACACAGAGAAATGTCAGTTGAACATGAGCATTTGACCCAGTATTTATCGAACGACTGAAGTTGGCACTACAGGACCACATATCGAGGCAACATGGTAGTTTAGGGTACTACCTGACCACATACCGAGGCAGCATGGTAGTTTGGGTACTACCGAACCACATATTGAGGCAACATGGTAGTTTAGGGTATTAACTTACTACGTACTGAGGCAACGTGGTAGTTTTTGACTTTTTGGTACTGCGGAACCACATATCAAGGCAATATGGTAGTTTGGGGCACTACCCGACCACATACAGAGGCAACATGATAGTTAAGGTACTATGGTACAACATATCGAGGCAACGTGGTAGTTTGGGGTACTACCTGACCACATACTGAGACAATATGGTAAGTTTGGGGTACTACGGACTACATATCAAGGCAACATGGTAGTTTGGGATACTACCGAACCACATACCGAGGCAATATGGTAGTTTTGGGTACTACCGGACCACAAACCGAGGCAACGTGGTAGTTTAAGGCATTACCGAACCACATACCAAGGCAACGTGGTAGTTTGGGGGTACTACCGGACCACATACCGAGACAGCGTGGTAGTTTTGGGTACTACCGGACCACATACCGAGACAACGTGGTAGTTTAGGGTACTACCTAACCACATATCGAGGCATCGTGGTAGTTTTGGGGTACTACCCAACCATATACAGAGGCAACGTGGTAGTTAAGGTACTGCGGTACAACATATCGAGGCAACGTGGTAGTTTGGGATACTACTTGACCACATACTGAGAAAATATGGTAAGTTTGGGGTACTACCGGACCACATATCAAGGCAACGTGGTAGTTTAGGGTACTACCGAACCACATACCGAGGCAACGTGGTAGTTTAGGGGTACTACCGGACCACATACCGAGGCAACATGGTAGTTTTGGATACTACTTGACCACATACCGAGGCATCATGGTAGTTTTGGGGTCATACGGGACCACATATCGAGGCAACGTGGTAGTTTGGGGTACTACCTGACCACATACCGAGGCAACATTGTAGTTTGGGGTACTACCTAACCACATACCGAGGCAACATGATAGTTTAAGGTACTACCTAACCACAAACCGAGATAATGTGGTAGTTTAAAGCTAGATGATGGACACGGTTGGTTTATGTATCAATCATCCTACCTAAGCCAAGATTGCCCAACCAAAACTACTAGTAAGAAATGTCAGTTTAAGAAGCTCAAAAAACTCTATTCAAGCTTGGCTTGAAAATCAATAAGCTCAAAAATAAGGCTTTTGAACTTGGCTCATTTATTTTAAGAACAAGCTAAAATGACCCCTCTATTAAACTTATCTTGAACAACGATTTAGCAAAATATATGAGCAGACACAGTCAAGCTAAATTGTGAACTAAATTGTGAGGCATCTAATTTCTGGAAAGCCAGATTAGATACTTGGTAAGTAATTTTATTGAACTCATCCAACATAGTCACTTCAAAAATCCAACAATTTCGCAAAGTAGACACAGGCCCTCGGAGAGATAATGCCATCAGGTATGCACTTGAATTATTTTGGGTCCCCCTCCAAGCCTTTAAAATCTCTGCAATTTTGCTCGGTTATGCTTTCAACCATGAGCATTATGCTTATTGTGTTTATAGTTTGAACTACAGGACAGAACACTCAAAAATACTTTTTCTTTCTACAGTAGTAAATTTACCAAACTGAGCAAAACCTAGTATGGCTGCAAACTTTGCACTAGCTTACTGCTTTAAATATGCTATTTCGGTCCATTGAATCTCTCAACACAAAGATGACACTTTCGATTGATCATAGAGCAGTCATAATTGATTAAATGAAATGAAATTGGTTTATTGGAATATCCTAATTAAACAGTGCATGCAATAATCAAAACCTTTGCAAAGGAATGTTTCAATATAATACAATAACAGAAATATAGTAACAGAACATAGCAAGTAAAAGCCTTTAAACAGCATGAAAGGGATCTAGTTCAAAAAGTATTACAGACACATTCACTAAATGCCGAAGGTAATGCAATCTATTTTACTGAGGAACAGAGTTTCTGCTGCTTGCTTCGACTAAAGGTAACTAAATGCCTAAGGTAATGCAATCTGTTGTTTGGATTTTATAGAAGGTAGAGGAAGTGGAAGGGACTTCATGTTGGGAGTCCACCCAAAAATGGATGTTTGAATTTATTGTTAATTACTTTGGTTAATGAACATTTGTTGGAATTTGGCAAATTGAATTGCCAAGTGCAATGCACGGTATTGCATGAGGGCAAGTCCCTATGAAGAATTTATTGGCTTGCATATGTGATTACATTGGGAAGATGAAGCCGTGTGTGTGTGCATGGGATAATTGTTGTTCCAATGTGAAGCCGTGTCTGCTTGCATGGGGAAGGCTCAATTTGAACCTTTTGTGCATGAGTTGGCTTGCATGTGTGCTTTATGCTTTGACCACCAGCATGACCTTTCCAATGTCCAATTTAGATGGCTTTCAATATATGGTGTTCCCATGGTGAGCCTCGTGAAGCTTCATATTGCTTTGCATGGGAATCGGTTCTCGGCACCATTAATGGCAAAGCAAGTTGCTGTGTGGTGACTTGATATATATATATGGTGTGAGGCAAGTGTGCGTTTGAGGAGAGGAAGCCACAATGTAACACCTAAGGGTAAGCTCGTGAGGAGAGAGCTTCACAGTTGGTGTTAGTGAGTGGTGCATCATGTTGAGTTCTTCCAATGGGTATTGAGAGTATGAGTTGAGTGGGGTGTACTTGGGTTCAAGGGACTTAGGTTTGGGTATAATCCAATATTTGAATTCATGTACCGTTGTACTCATATTCTCTCATAATGAAGAAGACTCTCACTCCCGTGGACGTAGGCAATTTAGCCGAACCACGTAAAAATTCCTTGTGTTCTTTATTGTGTGTTTGCTATTTTTCTTCTTGTGCTTAATATCTTGGGTGTTTATTTTTCTTGTGGATTTATTCCCAACAAGCGGAGAGCAGCTTTAATTGAAGGGCAGGAAGGCAACTTGGCTAAAGCTTTGAATGGCAATTTTGTGCCATCTACCACATATCTAATTTGATATGGAACTTGCTACATTTTTCTCTCTGATAGGCAAGGTGTTAAAGTTACTAAAGGGATACTTTGTTAGTTTACACCCTTTAACAACTGATTAGCTCTACTTTGATATACCAATGAATCATAAAGAATTTTAGCACCACATGAATGTGCCCTGATTGGCAGAGAACAGTTGCTAAAAACGATTCAAGAAAGCCTCCCTTTTTTGTGGAAACTGTCTGGTGATCATTATAAAACCTTTTTGTGACCCAAGAACTGCATTAATGTTTCGATACGATCAAGTATTATTTGTGTTCATCACTGAAATGTAGTTATAATAAATGCTATAAAATGTTCAAGTGACAATCAATTTCCCCATTCCAGTAAAATGAAATTGGTTTATTGGAATATCATAATTAAACACTGCCTACAATAATCAAAACGTTTGCATGAAGTCATAATTGGTTGAGAATGTCAGGGAATTAAGGAATAAAATGTGAATGATTGGTCGTAGAGAGAGGATTAATGGTTTTTCTCTTTTAGGTGAAAGTATGAGAAGGCATGAAGTAGAAGGGAAATAGGCTTAGAGGTCAGTCTGTAGCCTGCCACTCATTCTCACTCTTAAAAAATATGAGAAGACTTGTCAGTTTTATTTTTAATATGAAGATTACACAACAGCTGCCCAGCGAGTAATATATGCTTCTTTTTCTCTCTCCCTCTCAAGTAGTTGCACAAAAGAAAAGAAACCATACTATTGTGTTGTGGTTACAAAACTACTAAAAAACAGGTAGTAAGCATTAACAAGCATCATTACCAAAGAAACAAGGAAAAAAACAGAGTATATCTCATAAACAACCCATCTTTAACAATACTAACAACCAAACAAAGAAGTGAACCAGATAACAGAATGCCAAACCTAGACTGAACTGCTGTCAAGCTTAATTGCTTTCTTACAATCCTCCTTAACTAAAGAAACCCAGGAAACAAAAATATCAAATCAGAAAGAAAATAGATAATTAGAGGAGAAAAATGACAAATAGGGCAAAATTTGAAAATTTTATGCGCTCGTACATACTTCCCCGCTTGCGATGACAGAATGCAAGATTCTTCCGATATACAGGAACATTAGGGCATAAGGTAATAGCCTAAGAATCCAACGAAAATAAACAATGAATTGATAAGAAATTAAGTAATTGAAAGAAAAGAAGAAGAAAAATGAACCAACCCCACTTATTAATGATTCATTCCATAAACCCAGATGATCAGATTCTAGGAGATACAATACATACATCTATATCTATTTATATATATGGAGAGAGAAAAACTAACCTGCAACAGGGATCCAAGTAGAGAAAACCCTAATCGTTGGAAAACCCCAACCAGTTCGAATGACCGCCAAGGGATTTTCTCAATATGAAGTAATGCATTTGTACAAAAAACAGAATTGTATAGAGACTGTAGAGAGAGAAAACGGTCGAGAGAGAAAGCGGTAGAGATAGAACTTGATTTGTAAAGAGAATCTGAATGAATTAGGGAAGAGAGAGTTTTTCCTGAAAGATACCTGTAGAGAGGGAAACCGAGAGAGAGCGGGGGATTTAACGCGCGCATGATATAACAAAGCATATATTCTGTCAGGCAGTTAGTAATTCTGTTATTTTGATTGTCACATTATGTCCATCTTTTTTATATATATTATTATAACAGAGCTGTCACCAAAAGTTTTGAAAAGCCTAACAAGACAACCGTTAGGTTTGGTTTGAGTACCAAATGGGTGCCTCTTATCCTTGTGTTAGAGATGTTTATTATTCAAAGAATAATAATTTAATGTAGTTGATCAATTATTTGTCTTTTTAAGCCTTGAAAATTTACTTGATACATATTATATTTTACAAAAATACTATACAACCAGAAACTGTAACCCGAAATTAAAAACTACCCTGATGTGTCATGTTTTGAGTGGTTTAGTCATTCTTTCAGATAGATTCTATCTTTTTCACACAGCACTCAAAGCATGACACATCATGCTGGTTTTTAATTTCGGGTTAAAGTTTTTGGTTGTATAGTATTTTTCTATGTTTTATAATATATAATTTGACATTATTAAAATCTTTTACAATTTTATTTCGTGAATTGTACGCAGCTCAAATATAGAATTAATTTGTTACTAAAATTCATTAGCCGTTTGAATCATTGACAATATGTATATTATTTTTAAAATTTTTACCAAATAAAATTTGTTGAAGCTAGATGATGGACATGGTTGGTTTGTGTATCAATCATCCTACCTAAGCCAAGATTCCCTAACCAAAACTAGTGGTAAGAAACTTCAGTTTATTTCATAATCATGTGAAAAATGATAAAGCAATATTTATAAACATACCAAGTATTAAAAAAATACACACACGAAACAGAGAGCCTAGTGAATGATGCATAAAATTCACATACATAAGATCTGCAAAATTAGGACAGTATATGAGAAGAGCTAAGGATCCGAGCCGAATAGTTTAGGTTTGACTAAATATATTAAGGTGCTAAAAAATGATGATTGAGTTCGACTTATTTATCTTATGAGTGAATACGAAAGAGCCTTGTATCGAGTCGATCTCAAACCATGCTTAAATAATTTAGTTATTTAAAGTTTTAAAGTCTTAATCAAATTATCAAGAGCCAAATAGTACTCTCCATTCAAGCTTGGCTTACTGCTTAAATATGTTATTTAGGTCCATTGAATCTCCCACAGAAACATGATACTTTCACTTGATCATAGAACAGTCATAATTGATTAAACGAAGTGTAATTGGTTTATTGAAATATCCTAATTAAGCACTACCTGCAATAATGAAAACCTTTGCAGATGAATGTTTCAACATAATACAATAACAGAAATATAGTAACAGAACTTAGCAAGTAAATGCTTTTAAACAGCATGAAAGTGATCTATCACTGAGTTACTCATGTGATCTACCCAATTAACCTGCATCAATATTAATGGGTTAGGCTTGACAAGTCTCTGCAATGGCAAAAAATGGAACAAATCGGGTCTTGGCTGTAATTACATTTGTCAACTACATCTGACTGTGTCTGTGATTAATAAAATTGGAGATATTTCAGGTTTGTTTGGTAGAAGGGAAACTTAAAAGAGGTGGTTTTCCAAAATATAGAATCAAAATGCTAGCCATGCCAACTCCCTTAGCTAGGGAAGAAGTTAAACTAGACTAGTGCTTGGAAAAACATGTCACATAGAGATCTCCTTTTAAATATTTTCGGTTTCTTTTCTAACTTACTAGCCCCAGTTTACTGTCCAGAATTGTGGGAAACATATATATCTGGTGCCTAGAACAAACAAACAACCAAACACTACCTTAAAAGTGATAAATGGGGTCAGAAGCTCCCCTAATTGAGCATTTTGACACTAAGCATACAAGCACAGGGATGCTAAGTAAAAGGGGTCTTGATCTTTATAACTTGTACCTCAAAAACCAGCTACCCCACCAAAACAAAAACAGAGAAAACAGAAATAAAAAACAAAAAACAAAGCAAAATACTGTTACTATACATTGGCAAAAATTAAAATAACTACTAGCTTTCCTCCATTGACTCAGATATCAGCAACTCTGTTGAGGAATCCGAGTGAGGCTCTCTCATAGAAATATGTTGATCAGGAGGAGATAAGAAAGGCTTAGGAGGCATTCCCAGACCATCAACGTTCCCCTCCAACATTTCCACCACTTTAGTCATTGTAGGCCGATCCGATGCCTTCATTTGAATGCACCATAACCCAATTATGCATAACTTTCTGGCTATGTTAACCTGAATCTCAGTTACATTTACAAGCTCTAAGTCTCCTCCCTCGTGGAGATGGTCATAAACCCACAATGGAAAGTAAACTTCGCTCGAACTTTTCGCCTTTGCATCCACATTTTTTCTACCTCCAACCATTTCCAATAATAACATTCCAAAACTATAAACATCTGATTTGCAAGAAACGGTTCCAAGATTCTTTGAAATCAACTCAGGAGCTATGTACCCTATAGTTCCTCTAGTAGTACTAATGGACACAAAATCATACTCCTTTGGGTAAAATTTTGCAAGGCCAAAATCCGAAACTTTTGGGATGAAACCACGGCCAAGAAGGATATTGTGAGGTTTAATGTCAAAATGAAGAATGCACACATCACATCCCCTGTGTAGATATTCGATCCCTCGAGCTGTTCCTAGCGCAATTTCATGGAGTTTCTCCCAACTAAATGACGGAACATTTCCTTCCTTCAGAAATATATGCTTATCAAGTGACCCATTAGGCATATATTCATAGACAAGAGCCCGTTTAGACCCCTCAGAACAAAATCCCACTAACTGTACCACATTAACATGGCGAATTCTCCCAATGATAGCAACTTCATTGATGAAATCTTCCCCTCTAAACTTGGAGTTCTCAAGCATTTTAACAGCAATTAAGCCTCAGTCTGGAAGTAGTCCTCTGTAAACTGACCCAAAGCCACCTTCTCCTAATTTATCCTTGAAATGGCTTGTCATGGCCATGATATCAGCGTAAGAGTACCTTTTGGGCATCAAAGATTGCGGACTGTGCAGGAATTTCTCCACAGCATCTACAGTCTTATGTCTTGTTTGAAATTTGTGGATAAGGAACACAAAGACAACTATGGGAGCGAAGATAAATCTTGCAATAAGAATCAAGTCTGAAAGAGTAATAGGGAAAAAAAAGATAGTTAGGCCAAGGGAATAAGAATCACAGACTCACAGTAGTCAGAGCTATAAGAACTGGAGTTCCAGTGAAGAAAACATACCCCATAGAAAGCTCCCAATTATCAGAAAGAAAATAGAAAGAATGTTGGAAAGGTAATAGCCTGCATAATCACACAAGCCAATGAAAATTATGCTTCAGACAAAAGCCATATAGTCTAGAGATCCTATGCGAAAATTCAATTAAGATTGAAAAATTAGATTAATACATAAGAATCACAATATATAAAGAATCAGAAACCGCCAAGATTCTGGACCCAAGAGTTTACTGGAGATCACCTATCCTTAGGAACTAATTTAGGCCCAAATCTCAGCGCGAGAAGGTCTAAGATACCCAATATTAAAAAATAAAATAAAATAAAAGGAAGAAGAAAGAGAAAGGGATAGGCTTACTATAACCAATTCGATCACATTGGTAGAAATGTGGCAAATCCCATGAAGTAACAACGCATGAACCACCAGATACAAGGCAATCACGGCATTCAACAGACCACCCAAGATCAAACCCTGACTCCAGCAATTTCTGAATAGCTCCATAAGAAGTCTGCTTTAAATTCATTTCAACTGCAGGAACCATTGAAATTAACTCACACGACTGGCTTAGATCAGAGATTAAGCAGCTACCATATATAACATATACATAACCCGCATTTCTACTCAAACAAGGAACCCGTATATACTTCGGATCACTGATATTAGTCGAGCACTTCACAAAATTGGTACAAGTGTTAGTCACAAATCCTATGTAACGTGAATCACCGTACACTTCATCTAACGATAGAGACGAATTAGGGAGATTGCAGCTTCCATTGGCTAAATTGACATCAACGAGACGGATTATCTGTTCTTCATAAGAAATTTTCTTCACCAAGTAATTTCCTTGATAGAATTCTAAGATGGGTTTGTTGTTTTTGCAAGAAATTTGGTAGTCAAGATCGCCGCAGCCTGGTGGGTCGTCTTGTAGGCGAAAAGGGTAGTTGATGTTTTGAATATCTCCACAGGAAGAAGAACAAATTTGGGGAAGTGTTCTTGCTTCAACTTCTTCACTGATATTTGGAATGATTATCAGAGAGAGGAGAAGAGTTGATAACACAGTTAATGATTCTTCCCTTTTCATTGTTGTTTCTCTTGAAGAAGAAAGGTTGCCAATACTCAGGAACCGGAAGGAAGTTTTTGATTTCTGTAGAGATATTGGAATTGGATAATATCTTGGAGAGTCTGGGCACAAGAACTTTTGACTCTAGAGTCTGCAACCCACTTACTCAATTAATAAGCATCATCACTTAACCTTTATTTTATCAAACATTTATTTTATCAATAATTCTATATCAACATACATTTTAATCCAAAATTAAAAATCACCCCGAGGTGCAGTAGTTTAAATGGTACGTGAAAAAAATAAACAGTTTAAAAAAAAAAATCTCACCATTCAAAGCAGGACATATGGAGATGATTTTGAATTTTGGATTAAAATGTTTACTACTATAGTATTTTTCTTATTTTATTGTAGGATTGCTATTGTAAAGTGCAACTTAAGCAATCAAGCTGGCTTACCTCCTCATGATTCATTATAAAATAAATTTTGAAAATTTGATCTTAAAAATTACATATTTATCGATTGATTTTTAAAAAATGTCATCACGAAAAAATAGTATCTTTTTTATTTTTTAAAATATAACAAATTTTTCACAATTAGTTTTCTCAAAAACTAATTATTGGATTACTGTAATTTTTGACAATCCTTAAATAAGAAAACTAAGGCAACGTTTGGATTTATTTTTTATAAGTACTTATTTTCTTTTTAAAAAAATTTGCAATATGTAACTTCATAGAAAATTTAAAAAAAAATAAATAAGTACTTATAAAAAATAAATCCAAACGGTGTTGCTAATTCAACTGCTGGTATTTGAAATTTTGTTTTACAGTGAATCAAAGCAAATCATCTTTAACTCAAATTACGTATCAATTTTTTTTATTTTTTAAGTAAAAATACATAAGTCCACCTTATAATGCACTTCCTAACTTTTTCAACTTTACCCTTGTTTTTTTTTTTTTTTTTTTTTTTTGTGGACCCCTAAATACTGTCTCTATAAAAGTAGGCCCCAGCCCACCCAATCAAATTTTCTCCAGTTTAGGATCAGCCAGTGTCCATGCTGGCCCAAAGCTTGGCAATGCGGCAATGCCATAGTTTTCGGCCCATCTGGATCATTTGCCACGTCATTGGACGAACTTTTGACTGGGCTTTTGAGTCCACAACTCTTTGGTACTAAAAATTTTTAGTTTTAGGCCTAATTGTCAGTGTTTTAAAAACCGGACCGTTCATCGAACCGGAAAAGTTGCCGGGTTAAGGGTCAACCGGTTCAACCGGTTGAACCGCCGGGTTGAACCGTGACGTCATATATATATTATTTATTTATTTATTTATTTATTTATTAGAATAAAAGCTATAAATGATTCAAAATATAATTTTTTTTTAAATATTTGTACAATCAATTCATATATTTGAATTTATGTGCAATCATTACAAATATTGGGACTATTTTAATCATTTTAGCACCTTAAAAAAAATTAAAAAAATTATTTTAAAAAAAAAAAAAAAAAAAACCGGGTTGACCGGTTTTTTAACCGGTTTTTTGACCGGTTTGACCGGTTGAACCGGTTGACCCGGCGGGTTGAACGGTTTTTTGAAAACTGGGTTTTTGAGGGTTGAACCAGCCGGTTAGGGGTCCGGTTCCCGGTCCAACCGGTTGAACCGGCCGGTCCGGTCCGGTTTTAATAACACTGCTAATTGTAACATGGCCCAAATCCTACTTTGTTGGACTTTTACTAGTTGCATTGTTTGTGAATGATTTTAGGGTTAGTACATCGAACTTTGGGAATAATTTCAATTCAAGACCTAAACTTTTAATTTGATTAATTTAAGATAAATTTTTAAAAATTTGTTTTAATGTAAGCCAAAATTGGAATCTTAACATTTTCTGTGACAGATTAATGCAGCAGTACTTGGATACTCTTAATTATTTCTTCCTTAATCGCGTAAATGTTAAGATTTCAAACATTGCTGCATTAATCTATCCTAAAAAATGTTAAGATTCGTTTACTTTAGCCCCCAAATTGAAACCTTTATTTAGTCACGTGAGAGTTATGTGAATTGTTTAGACAGGAAATAAGTCTCGGGCCAAGTACGATACATGTAGGCTTCCAATTAGGATGCCACATGAGGCGAAGATGGAGTCTCTGTTACTTAAGCAGACGGTGGTCCAGATTTGTCCTATATTGAAATAAGTTTTTAAAAATTTGTCTTAAATTGATCAAATTAAAAGTTTAAGTCCTGGATTGAAATTACCTCCAAAGTTTGAGGTACTAAGTTGTATATAACCCATGATTTTAAATTATTTTACAGCAAGAAATAGAAAAATGGAGAATATTTGGGCAAGCAATAGGTATGTTAGCCTGAATGGCAACTAAATGAAAAAAAAAATCTGGAAGTAGGGCTTGAGTCATTTTCGCTCTTTTGAGGCTAAGGGGTGGTTCTTTCTTCCCTAATAGGCGGTGTTATCATCAACCATCCAGATAAAAAAATCAACAAAAGACATGAATTTATAACTTTTTTATGGACAATATATATATATATATATATATATGTCTGAAAAATATCGATTGGGGACCATTTGTGTTGTGCACGTGCCAGCATGTGTACAGTGTACATCATGTGCTCGTGATGGACAGGCTATAATTGGTGCAAGCCATGCAGACCGGCGCACAATCGATCATTATTATACATATGTACAATCAAAGTTATATTATATATATTTATATGTATGAATTCGGTTCTCAGGTTGCTTCTGTTTATCTAAACTCCCCTGAACCAAACCAAGTGAAGTCGATTTCTATTTTTCTAACCCCACACCAGACTAAACCCTTTAAAGAACTGGACCAAATGAATTCATATAAACTTGGACTGGTTCAATTTTGGGGTTACACTGGACCAACTTACGCCTCTAATTTATGGTCACTACTATCTTTACCCTGCACCTAATAAAACAAGCTTGGGCTTAACATACAACAATTTTGGTTGGTCAAGATTTGAGCCTCAGTGTCTTGTAACCATGTTTTGGGCTTATGGTCTGTGGGCGGTGACTGGTGAGACTATTCCTAAACAGACTTCAGGTTGGCTTAATTGGGGTCCTACCTATCAATTACATAGGACCACAGGCCTTTGTTGTTGAGTCATGAGTGGTGTCCCTTTGCAGCCTCTGTGACATATTTGTTGTTGGGGGAGAGAGAGAGAGAGAGAGAGAGAGAGCTTTTACTATTGAGACATTTATTGTCCGTTTGGATCGAGAGAGTTTGGGATAAGAGAAGAGGAGAAAAATTTTAAAATTTTCTTATTTGGCAAACTAAAATAAGAGAGAGAAAGGGAAGGGGAGAGAGTGGGGGAGAAAAGAGCTCAAAAATCTCTCTTCAAACTGGGGAGATTTGGAGAGAAGAGAAGAGAAAATCAATGGACGTGATTTTACTACTTTGCCCTTTCTCTCCCCTGTTTAGCTTTTATTTCTTTTTAATGTAAGGACGGACAATATTAAAATTTATACCTTAAAATCTTCTCTTCTTTTCTCTTCTCTTATGAAAGCTATCCAAACAGGATTGTGATAAAGTTATTTAATTTTTTCTTTTCTTCTCTTTTATTATCTTCTCCCTTAATGAGATTCTCTTCTCTTTTCTCCAATTCTCTCAATCCAAACATAGTGTTACTATTGAGAGAAAGCCAGCATTTCCATTGTGATTCACTACCGAAGCGAAGAAAAGGCATGAGATTACCGGAAAAAAGAAAAGACCAGACTAATCCCCCTTTAGCCAATTTCTTTCCTTTCCTTTAGCTACTCAGTCGTTTCCGAGCAGCTTTCATCTCCTTGCCCACCTTTCTGATTTCTTAGCTCATACCCGTCAGCTTCAACAGACAGGCGTGTGTGTTTTAAATTCGAGTAAAAAAAAAAAACGAAGGAACAATCATTCAAGGGGCTTATTTCAATAGAACTACCTATCAAAAATTAGAAAGTCTATAATTTCAACATTTTGATTCCAATCAAATTCTTTCAATTTTGATTTCTTTAGCTGTATAAAACGTACGAAAAAAATAAGTGGGCCAATCAAATAAACTAGGAAGAGAAAATTACGGAATACTCACATGGATGGGCAATGGGCCTGGCCACCCACCATGTGACTATATGCCTGTACTGTTTCTGACCAAATCTTTCAAATTCCTTGGGCATCAAAAACGCAAAAAGGTCATGACTAGTAGGTACTTGAAAAATACTTTTTTGAAAGTTAAAAATGAAATTTATTGTGAAAATAAATTTTTTTACTTTTTTTTTTTAATTTTTGACAGCTATAATAATAAATAAAAAAAATGCTTGAATTCTCAATTGTTCTTTTAGAAGGGATTGCATTACATTATTCATAATTTAGCATGTAGCTCAATATCCTCCACAAACTTATGATCCCTTTAAACTTAATACATATATATATTAGGAATGCTAAGGTCAAATGCACCTGATACAAGTTGCATCGGTGACCTCCTTTAGAGCTAGTTGCAGATCATTTTTTGCTAAAAGGACTGTTGGATTAGAAACTCTTTTTATGTATGTCATGCTTGCCAAAAATCACAGCGGTCTGATTGTCGGTTTTTGAAAAAACATAATACATATATTTTGTATTATGTATTTGAAAAAATTGTGATTGTCGGTCTGATTGTCGGTTTTTGAAAAATGTCGCTGTAAAAATCACAGCGGTCTGATTGTCGGTTTTTGAAAAAACATACTGTGAAAAATGGTGATATTTTGAAGAACAAAAAAATCACAATTTTTTACAGCGACATTTTTCAAAAATCGACCGTCGGATTACTGTGATTTTTGGAAAGCATGGCATACATAAGAGGGATATCTAATCCAACGGTCAATTTTTCAAAATATGATCCACAACTAACTCTAAAGGAAGTCACCTGATGCAACTTGCATCAAGTACACCTGACCTTAGCATTATATATATATATATTCATTTTTCATTACTTAAACAGAACTTAAAAAAAAAAAAAAAAAATGAATGAATCAGTAGATAAGAGGCCGTGTATATCAGAAAAAATTGGTAGGTTGGGCCTTTGGGCAGAAGAAGGCTTGGTGGCAACACAAAGAACAAAAGATAGAAAAGGCAGTAAGATAGGCCGTATTTTTTGTGGGACGCAAACACTGAAAAGTTGGTTCACACGTCACAATCCGTAAAAGCAGTGACAGTTACACCCAATTTTTAGTTTTTTTACAAAATCCCCCCACAAATATCAAATCCCTCACAATTTTGGGATTCGTGCCAACACCTTAAGTATTTATTTGTTTATTTTTTTAAACCTAAACAAACCAAACACATCACATAAAGTCTTGCCAATTTGCCTTCTTTTAATTTTCTCTCATTTTCAATCTTATCAAAAAATTTCCATATTTAATCAAATCTCTTTTCTTCTTTTGAGGTGGTAGAAAGAGAATTCAGACTTGTAAATAGTGTAAAGATATGAATTTAAATTCTTATAATTTACGGGGCTAAAATGGTTTGTGAGAATTGTAATTCTTATGTTATTAATATATTTTTGATTGAGTAGTCAAAGTTATATAATTTTTCAAAAATTCACATTTCTCAACCTAAACTTTTGGGCATAGAAGGCCCTTACAATAATTTCAATTCTAAAAAATTGTGAAATCCTAATAATTTAAAAGGCTTTACTTTTTTTTAATTGGTTATTTGTATTAAAATTAAACTTTATTTTGTCAAAATCAAATCAATTTTTTAACTTTAAGTTATTTTAGTTCATGTGTACATTTAATTTTTTTTTTTCTTTTAAAAGGATACATATTAACAGACAAATTGAGGTAGTAAAAATACAAATTCATTAATAATTTCTCTATACTCTTTTTAATTTTCATCCTTAGTCTGTTTTATCAATAATTCTTGCCAAAATCTTAATTCAATCATCATCATCATTTACATATAGATGCATGATAAAATACAGTAACAGTGTAACACATGAAAATACTCTTCCTTATTAAACACTAGAAATTTACAGCAGTTAAAAAGAACCCAAGTGGGATCTTCAAAAAACGTGAAAAAAGTAAAAATTAAACATAGATCGAAGAGAGAAGTCAAAAGTCAAAACTGATACCAACCCTTTAGCAAAAAAGAAAAAGGTTTTGAGAGGCCAAAACGGGAGAGAGAAAGAAGAAAAGGGTAAAAAGTAAAAACCCCATGATCATCATCGATCTTATGATGCATAGCCATACATATATATACACAAATATATATACGCATCACCGCATAGAGAACCAGGTGACAAGGTCTCCAGCCACGCGCCGTTCGGCGGAGGCCACGCGCTCCTCCGGCACCAGCGGCGTCCGACAGAGAGGGCAGTTAAAGTTGAGGTGATCGAGCCACCCATCAAAGCACTCCTTATGGAACACATGGCGGCACGCTAACTTGCGCACCTGGTCTCCTTCTCTTAACCCGCACAAACACACCACGCAATCGGAACCGGGCCCATCATCAGCGTCAACGAACTTGTATGAGAAAACCCGGTTTATGTTGAGCTGCTCGGCCAGCACGATTAGACCGGCTAAACCTGAGCCCACAGCGCCCAACAGCCCTTCCTCCACCTGGGTTTCATCGAATCGAGACAAACCAGCGGATTGGAGGAGGGTGAAGAGGAAGGAGCGGAGATAACTTACGAAGTTGGCGATAATTGCTATTAGGAGTAGAGGGATTGAATCCGATGACACGTCGTTCAGCTGGCTCTGTAACCCCATCTTCTCTTCTCTTATTTATCTATACTGATTCTATATGAAGAATTGAAGAGTATATATTGAAATATGTATATTTATATATATAGAGCGAGAGAGAGAAGGGGGCTCTTTGCGGAGGTTTGAAATGGGTAGAGAGAAGGAGGAGAAGGTGAAGGGCAGGGTCTTAGATTGACGGAGATTTACGTGGGTAGAGGGAGGACGGGACAGGCACTCATGCTTTTGTGTCTGTCTTCTTTGTCTGATATTCTGATCTCTCTGTCTGTCTCTCTCTCTCTCTCTGTAGTCTCGGGCCGTTCGTTTCTCGCTCTATATGCTTGTGTGAGAAGGAAAAGCCAAAGTGGGTGTTTGGGGCCAAAAGAGTGGGAGATTTTCGCTCACATCAAGGCCATGTGTGGCGGGTCCCGTTGGCAATTGTTGTACTGAGTTAAGCTTAGCTTGCATCATTAATAATATGCGGATATTTGGAGTTTTATCTAAGGTAAAACGGAGTTTGGATTTGCTGATCATGTGGCAGGTCATCAGCATCCATGATCACTGGATGGCTGGATGGCCGACACGTATATAAGAAAAGAAATCTAATAATTCACATAATAAAGGTCTATGAATATGATAAATGATTCAAAACACACTTAGATTTGGATCTTTCTTATGTAAGTCATTAAATTCTCTTTTTTGCACACGTATTGGCCATCTAATGGTAATTAATTGATCACTTGTTAAATTCAAATTTGGTAAAACAATGGTTAATATTTGAGAAGTTTCCATCACCATGGACGATGCTATGATGAATGCTAAGAGAGTTTAAAACTTCTTAATAGATAATAGAAATCTATCATTTTCTTATATTTTTTTAATTTAATAAATGGATACTAATGCATTTTTATGTATTCAACTTTGAAATCTCTAGTATGAAAGTGAGAATATATGCTAGATTAATAGATCATAAAATAAAATAAAATAGTAAAAATAAAAATTTAAACTAAAGCCCAAATAGTCTAATCTTGGAAGTCACTATTAGACAATTTACACTCTAGGACAAAGTTTACTCGCTCTAACCTCTAAACTTCTAACTTAAAATTTGGGATTTTTTTTTGGAAGAAGTTTGGGATTTATAGTAGGTGGGAGTTCGATATATATATATATATATATATACTCTAATTCTCGAAAACCTAATTAAAACATGAAAGGGTTTAATATAGTCTTCAAAAAAGAGGTATATTGAAAACTGAATCCCAATCTAGAAGGCATATGAGGACTTTCGCGAAAAATCAGCGTGAAGATCATAGGGAATTTTGATATGTATATTTTGAAAAATCGATTGTTGGATTAAATACCCTTATTATGAATGTTACGTCTGCCAAAAATCACAGTGATCCGATGTAGGCATCTCAAAATACAAGCTGTGAAAAATTCTGATCGCTAAAAACTGTCACAATTTTTCTCAGTAACATACCTGAGAAACCAACCATTGGACCATTGTGATTTTTGTTATGTCTGACATACATATGCATAGTATTTAATTCAACAATCAGTTTTTCAAATATGCATCCCATAATCATCTATGAATTTTATTCTAACTTTCGTAAAATTCTGATTTTCGGCCAACATATAAATCAGCATATGCTGACAGGATCATTTCGGTTGAAAAATTAATCTCGAACACTCAAACCACACCACATGCTTTTTGAGGCAACTTATAGACAAAGTCAACAACTTGCAGCCTTATATGTCACTCTTCTTAAAAAGGGCTGATGATTCAATAAGCTCCTCTTGGCCGTTGGATACGAATATATTAAGCCTTTCCTTGTTTTTTTTTTTTCCTTTCTCTTGCATGTCATAGAAGATAGAACCAAACTGTTCTTTTTTTCTTTTCTTTTCTTTTTCCTTTTTTTTTAATATAATTTTTATAAGAAAGCTCAAATAATTTTTGGGCCACACAACAGAGCCTGAGTAAAAGGTTAACCCTCTCTTATGTTAAACCCTAAGTTTGAAGACCCAAACTTGAAACATTCACATCTTAAAAGAGGAGAATTATACCCTTGGTCAGCTAGTAATAGCTGAATTGGTTCTTGAGATTACTATGTAATGATAAATACATATCTCACAAGGATGTAGGCTATAAATACATATTTAACGGTTCAAATATGTCTATATTCAGGCTATATATTGGCCTATAAATCTCTGACATAAGTATTTTATACTACTAGATTTACAGATTATTTTAAAATAATCCAAAAAAATATGTAAATAAAAAACCATGGAAGTGAATTATGGGGGTGGCCAAGTGGGCGACTGTAAGAGACAGTAACCCCATCCCATATGGCCATATCATATGCTATCCTTATTGAGAGAAAGACAAGCGATCTCCTTTATGGAGAAAGAATATTTATTAATGGACACTTTTAGGAGCACTTTCCATTGCAGAAAATGTATTAGCACATGCGAACTCAAACTACTGTACACATTATTACACTTTTTACAAAGGCAGTGGGGACGTGGAGGGTTTTGCACCACAATCTTCAACCCAATAGAATGCTACCCTAACTTCATCTCCATATTGTTTGATCCAATGGCCAAATTTTTGTCTAATTGTAAAATTATTCAACCAATCAATCCAAATTTTCACAAAGGCAGTGGGCACCAAGTCTTTTTTTTTTTTTAAATATTTTATCCTTCCACTTGTTTCCTTTTCTGATGTGACAAAGTGTGCAAAAGACAATAACTCTTGATGCTATGCTTAATTAAATAATAATAATTGTTTTTGTTAGGCTTGCTGCATTATGGGTGGTAAGGAATATAAAATTAGAGCACAGGTATATGTTACATTCCATAAGCTAGAAAAAAATAATAACTTTGACCAGCTTTCTATCATGTAAGAAACAATATTAAAATATAAGATAGTGATTTGGGCACTCCTAGAAAGTTTAGAAGCTGTTATAAAAATAGAAGTAAATTATATATATATATATATATATATAGAGAGAGAGAGAGAGAGAGAGAGAGTCCTAATGTTATCAGTTTTACTTCATTTTAATTAAAATCAGCTAAAAACACAAGTCTTTTTATTCACATTCACTTAATGCATGATTCATCTCAAGAATTCAATCCAATGACTCAAGGGTCTTAGTTGATTTTAGTTAAAATAAGGTATCCCTTATAAGAATATTCAAATATATATATATATAAGATAAAAGGGTCATTTTATTTTTTTCCTTAATTAATTGCATATCCTAAAACTATTTAGGAGTTTAGCTTCTTTTTTTTTAGTTCCATTTTTATAATTCAAAATAGTATGTTGCAATATGCACCGTGGACAATCTCGGTTACTCATTAGTTTTTGTGTAATCTACCCATAAAAATAGCCCCCTTATCCTCTACTTGTATTTTTCCGAGCTTGAGTTTACGTGGGGTATCCGAATGATATTTTTGGATGGTGCAAGTATCCAAACAAGTCTTAGCACAGAAAAATTCAAATAGAGTATTCAAACTCATAAAAATAATAAAGAGAATCATATATTCATATGATCGCAATTTGTGGCAATAATTTGCAATTAAAATAGGTTTTTTTTTTTGTCAAGAAATCAATTGGGCTTATGAGCCACACGACATGAGATAGTCCTCTCTTTTTGGGATGTCAGCTGGGCGGGACCAGGCGAGTTTTTCCCTTCTCAATCTCATCTCATGAATAAAAGCCCATTTTCCAAATCCGTCCTAATCCCAACTTAAAACAAGTCGGGTCGGGTTTTCTCATCTATTTTGAAAAAACAATTAAAATATTTTTTTAACTTCAATAATTTTTTTTGGAATGAATCCTAATCATAATCTCTACAAATTTGATTTCATTATTAGATTACAAGTATTTGTAATTAAAATATATATATTTATAGACACTGACTAACATGGTGAAAAGAATAGAAAATTAGAAAGAAAAAAATCTTTAAACACTAAATATTGTGAATATATATATATTCGGGGCAGGGCGGGACGAGACGGGGCGGAAAGGCCATATCCTATTCCCATCCAAAACCCTATTAGGTTTTCAAATCATTTTTCCAAACCCTTCCCATTAGAGGTGGGACGGATTATTCATTTAACCCATTGTCCCATTAACATTCTTCCTCTCTTTTCTCTTAAAATCTTTCCATCCCGTTGAAGATTGGATTCGAACTCAAATTTCTAATACAGCTATCAAAAGACTTTATTAGCAAATTAGGACGCTTTCGTAATTATATAATGTTAAAGTAGAAGCACAAATTGAGATAATATATTAGGAGTGTGCCCAAATAAATTTGTCACCAAATTCTACAACATATAGATTTATAGGTGTAGGTGGTTAATTAATAAAGTAATAATAACAAGTAGCAAATATATAATAAAGACGCGTTTGGGCGGTGGGAAGATTAGAGAAATGAGGAGAGAGATGAGGATTGGTGAAAGAGAGATTTGAGCGTGATCTCCGGCAATTAATATTCAAATCAGACAGAGAACTTGTAATTAAGAAAAGAGGTTAGAAATGTGGCTGGTAGACTTGATGCAATCTCCACCGTTCATAAAGATCGCGTATCCGCCGACCACACTATGAATGGCTTTAATTTAAAAAATCCTCCCAAACAAACCCACAACTTGCTCTTATGCAATTATAAGCTTGCGGGGCCTCACTCATTCTCTCCACTTTTGCATTGCAATTTGCATGGCTTTGTATTAATTCTATATACTTCACTTTCATCATTATTATAACCATCATCATAGCTAGAATATCATCACTTTCTGACTGCTTCTTCTTCATCATCATCATCATCATCATCATGCCCATGTGTTATTTTAAATATGAACAATTGAACATGCATGCATGCATGCATGAATTAACATGAGGTACTGGGTTCTATTTCTTATGGATGAGAATTGACTCATTCGATACTCATCTTCCCCACTAGCAGCTAACCACTAACCTAGTGGATCGAGACTTGGATTAGCTTTATCTAAAAGTGCTTTTAAAGAACCATCTCTTCACGTATTAGGGTGTTTGGTTTTTTTCCCAACCTCATAGAGTTGAAAGAAATGAAAGAGAGTATCAAAATCAGAAAACAAAAGTTTGCACATTTTGTGTTTTTTCAGTAATAATAATAGTAGCTAGATCTCTAGAAATGATTGTGTGACTTGGATATATATATATATATATATATATATATATATTCTCTCCTACGTGATACATACGTGAAAATTGAATTCAAATATCAAAATTTCCATACTAAAAGTGATTATGGTAGAAGTTTGAGGTTTATTTTTTACCAAAATCGATTTTAAGATTCATAATTTATTATAGTTTTGAGAATTTAAATAGACTCAAAATAAATTTTAAAATTTTAAAAATAATTTTAAATAAAATTAATCCAAATAGGACTTAAGATTTCACCCCATATATCCTTTAAAATGCTGTTATTATATTGGGTCTCCAATGACTTGTACAATATATTGGAACTTTCCACAAGCATGAAGGTAAATTTAATTATTAATATCAGTAGCCCACAATAATAATGCAAGCAATCGGTGTCATATATTGTGCATGCATGGGGCATATGACATTAATTCATGAAAAAAAAAAACATAGAACATGTAGGAAATGTGGTTGTGCTGACCTGTCCCAGGTCAGGTGGTCCTCTTAAGAGATAATGATCACATAAAATTAAAGAAAAATTATTTTGTCTGCTAATAAATGTGTTTCATTATAAATTATTTCACTTTTTTCTTAATTGATACAAAAAAATAAAATAATTTGTGTTACATTAGGGTAAAATAATTGATCTTGATACCTATGCCCATTTGAAATATACAGAAGGTCTCAAGTTTAACTTTTCTTCTAAAATTAGGCATCAATTCGATTTTTCAAGCATTAACTAGTGTGGAGCGAGCGTTGTCCTTGTCTATGTCCAAGTATTAGCGGATCTAAAGATTGAAATAGTTTTTTGATAAAAATTTAAAAATAAAATAAAAAAATAAAAGGAAATTACAAATTGGAGATTGAATTGAGTTGACACCTACACTAGGACTTAAAATATAAGTTTCAACTAAGTACAATGAAAGTTAGTCTGGCGACAAAGGGATGAGCAATAAATTTAAACATTCGATTTACAATCAGTCAAACTCTCTTGACCAGCCACCAACCGATACTAGCAGTCTGGACATTATACAATTTCATGGGATGGTGGTCCCATATGGAAAGTGAGAATTAGTCAGACTCTGACAGCTCGAACACCACATTGCTTGACAAAAAATAAAAAATAAAAAATAAGTACATATCTCTACCTATCCTTGTTGCCTAGTAACATCTCCTCCCTCTTATGAGACGGAGATCTTTTAAATAGGGAAGTTTAAGAGATGGGAATTATTATTATTTTCCTAAGGGGAAAAGAGATGGGGATTAATGAATTATGTAACCCAACATACTCTGTTAATTTGTTCTCTTTAAGGACCCACCTCCCCCAAAAAATGAAAAATAAAAGAAAGATGAGAATAAATACATCAATCAATTCATGATCTATCATGGTTAAACTTTACAATGACAACCAAACAAGAAGTCCTCTTAATAACTGCAATTGCTAGTCAGGTGGTATTCATTATACATGACCAAATCATTTTTACCCAACCTCCCAATCATGGTCCACCACTTAGTGCACATATATTTAAACACACCCATCAGTTCAATCCTCATTTCAAGTTGCTAAATTAAATTACAAAAGTGAAAAGTACCCTTGAAAAAGAGATTTTACTTTGACTTACCAAACTTCTTAAATATAATAATTAATCTCTCAACATTAAGATAGAGAATTTGAGATTTTCTTCCCAATAAAATTTGAATATATAAAGACATTTGTCACTGTTTAGAGTTGAAACAAAAGCAACAAAGTACAGCTAGTTAGCTTATGCTTTGCTTAGGTGAAACAACCTATGCTCCCATGCTTAATTATTAAACTTTTTGTGTGTAAAAGCTCTAGAAACTTTGAGAAAAATGAAAAAGAAAACCAATTAAGATAAGGTAGCTAGGCAGCTACAAATAAATTTAAAATATATACAGATGCTGAAATCATCAAACTTAGAAGGGTGAACACCCACCCAATGCGGAAGATAAGAATGTTTTTTAGAAAACTGTTGAACAAACTGGCCTTCTCTCTCTCTCTCTCTCTCTCTCTCTCTCTCTCCCTAAATGTATAATCATATTTGTCACCATCTATTCATATTGGTTTTCAAAACATTAATAAACTATAACATAAATAATAATTAATTTATGTGTTATAAAAGTTCTTAGAAGAGTGGAGATTGAATTTGATTGACAATAATGATAGTGATAATGACATTGATAAGGAGGGTAGGACACCATGCAACCATTGGTCAATTACATTGAGTGAGTCATGTAAACAAGTAAAGGCCTAAGCACCTCCATTCCACAAGTTCCCACTATGAGGAGTCAAAGAATTGAAGTTGCCCTTTTTGAAAATTCTTTTAGGAATTAATTATTTTAAAGAGTATTCTAGAGACCTTAAGAAGATTCTTAAACAATTAGCTACAATTAAGACCATGATAAAAAAATCATACCCCATCCATTGAATATCAGGGGACTGCCCAAAGAGAAACAAGACAGCTAACAATATAAGAAAGTAATTAAGGGTGTGTTTATTTTAGTTTTTTTAAAATCATTTTTAAAGCTCAAAATTTCATCTAGTTTAAAAGACAGAATGATAATTACTTCTAGATAACTTGAGATGTGATAAAATAGTTAGCAAAATTTTTAAACTAAAAGTTATTGTGGAATTAATCACTTCTAGTATGGGATTAATAGGAAATTTGATATGTGAAGACATGATTTTAACATAACTTTAAAGAAATGTGAAAAGAGTGATCTCCAAAAAAGATTTTAGAAAAAGATAACACAAACAGACAAAATATATTGAAAAGTGATGGTGCTTAATTAAAGAAGTTTAGAAATTATGAGCCTTGTAATCGTGATATATAGTATCATTCCCTTTTTTTATATATAAATAGAGAGGTTTTGGATTCGAATCTTGATCCTATTTTCTTGAAAAATGAGTTGAGAAAGGGGTTTATAAGATGAGATGAGATCAATTGGTTCCCAAATGAAAGGGAAATTTTATAAAGAACATCATAATAGTTATAGGATGAGTACAGGAGCATATTCCCTAATGACTGTTTTCTGAAAACATTGAGGATTCTAAAGGGTATTATCTTGGACAAATGGAATAATCTGTGAAATTTACTGTATAAATAAAAGGGATAGAAGTTTCTAACCTGTAAAGTCCCTTGAAACTATACCTCAGAAAATTGGAGGGTGCTTCAGTTAAATTTTTTCCCTTTTTTTTTTTTTTGGTAAGAATCCTAGAGTACATTTCATTGGATTAGTTTTCCATACTTTCATTTCTAGGCTTCACCCTCAAACTGTAAGAGCCTATTTGGAAACTTTGAAAATTGGGTCTGATCAGTTTTGATATTTTTATGTTATATGGTTATTATGTAAATCAGTTTTCAGTTAGTTTGAAAAAACTTTTGTTTACGCCTTATTTTTTGATAGAAAAAATGCACTTGCCCAATAGTACTAAATAAAAATCAGACGAGTTCAGATAAGCTTATCCTCAATTGATTAGAATTTTAAGTTTGCCAAACAACCCTTAAGCCACAAAATTTGTAATCATTTAAAGTATAAATGGTGAATCAAAATTTTTTTGATCAACCCATATGCACCGGTAATTTTCCATGCCTCCATAATTGGCCTTGATTTGGATAAGTCCTGTAATTGGTCACCCATGTAGATTCTTTTGGCTCCTATTTGCTTGAAGAGTACCTTCATTTGATTTCTAGTGTAGCACACCAACCTTATCACAGCTGTTGATTACAGCACATTACTTCATTTGATGTGCAAGTCACCTCAGTCAGTACACTGTTCTATTGCTGCAATAAAATGACAGATTTTGGGTAGCAAGAAACTCAGTAACAATGATGGTTGTGGCAGCTCTTTGGTCCTGATTTTGTTGCGGGGAGCCGTTGGATTACTACTCACACCAGGACAAATATGGAGAGAGTGAGAGAAAGAGAGACTGATTGGTTCATATTTGTTTGGTTTTGAGGGTAATGAAACAAGTGATGGTTGTGCAAATGGATACGAAGACTCCAGAAGGGCAATTGACAGGTTCACGCACACAAAACTCCAACAGGTGTAATCAATGACCTATTTGGCGGTGTACACTCCCAGAGAAAAAGTTGAGTTTTTAGTGTATAAAAATGGAAAAATGATAGCAGTGAGCAAATTTTAGATTAAATTTTTTAAATAAAGTAAGATGTTAGAATGGTACAGTTTTAATTTTTATATATTTTGAAATGCACAGAAATTAAGACCGTATTATTTTAATATTTTATTTATTTTAAAAATTTTAATATAAGATTTGTAATCAATATTCATTTATAATATTAGATAAGAATTTGAGAAAAGAAAAGACTTCTAGCATTTGAAAAAAAGAAAAATAAACATAACAAGTGTGATGTAACATAAGACAATAATGGTGGCGGTGGTGGCTAGTGATTACTCTCTCAGACTCTGCTTGGCCTTAATTCACCTACCTTTGACTATTCAAAGACATATGAGATTTTTAAGTGATTTATTCTTAGAATACCCTATGTCATCCAAAAAAAAATTAAAAATAAAAATAAAAACCCCACACCAAAACCTAACCCGGCTGCCAATAGTGAACAAAAATAAGTCAAAACAGCTATTGGAAAATTCTAAAAGAAAAATGAATATGTTGCAAAAAATCCAGATAAATAGTTTTCAGAGCGAAAGTGTTGGACGAGACGTTTTACATCCCCTGGAGTGAGGTGTAAGCCTCGAGGCGTGGGGTGTAAACCTTTTGAATTTTTAAATTTTATATTTAAAAGTATATAAAAAAGTAACAAATATACAATATAGTACAATTTCCTTCAAAAAAATAAATAGAAAAGTATATATTATATTCAAGACAACTCATTGAAAAAACAAAATATAAGAAAAAAAAAAGAGAGTGAAAAATCAGTAATATCCACCAAAGTTGAGTCACATGTTGCCCATTAAGGCAAAAATCCTAATTTTTTTTTATTATAATGTTTATTTTTATATTTTTATCTTTAGATTTTATCTCATATTATGAATAATTAACCATTAATAAGATATTAGTTTTTTAGCCTTTTAAGAACTATTAATTATGGCCCTAATATTAATAAATCAAACTCTTGCTAGGCATATGCTCTAGAGGTTGGGGCATAAAAAGCGCAAAAATACGCACCTAAGGTGTAAGCGCAAAAAAGCCATGCATAATTTTTTAAAACTGGGGCGTTTTTTATCCACATTGAGACGAGACGAGCCCCGGGCGAGCCATGAGACAGTTTTTTAAAAACATTGGTTCTACACGCCAATCCGGTTGTCTGAAACATTACTCTATACAAAGTACAAACCAGTGTAATCGACTTGGTTTTAATTTTCATAAGAAACATAAAGAACTCATTCTATCTGCCAAACAAAGCATTGGTATGATTTCAAGTTATGGGACAATAGAGCCATCAAACTCGCAAGCCTGACCATTCTAACTAGAAAAATAAAACATAAAAATATTGGAAAAGACAAACAAATCCAACCCAAGATAGCATCATACAGCTAAACCAGCTCTAACTTGCTCTAACACATATCATAACATAAAAATCCAGAATTAACAATGGAAGAAGATATTCAGTGTCTGGTTGATAATCACAAGTCGATGAATACCTGGGTGAAGCTCAACCAATCCCAACCACCCGATTAAGATATTCAGAGTCGGGGACAAAAACAACCTTTTCTATTTCCCAATGCACATCTAAAATGGAACACAGTAGAGAATACCATGCTAAACTGAAGATAAATTACTTGAATCATTGTCGTAAATAATTTCCATATACAATAATTAAGAGCGTCTGTGATGTATTTTCACTACTGCTGTAAGTCACACCTACATGCAGGCATTCAGACAGTGCCCGTGTGTAGTCATTTGCATGGAGATAAAGGAAAGAAAAAAATACAGAAACAAAATTACAGTTGTGAAGATAATGTATACAAGTTTAGGGCAAAATCCATATTCCAGATTTGTCCGAGGTGCATATCCTTCAAATGCTTTTGCTGGTTGCTTTTGCTAACGAAGTGAAATTCAACCTGCAAACAAACAAAAAACATAAACCAACCAAAGAACAGTGCTATTACCCGCAAACCTGAAAGGATGTAAATATGGAACAATTGCAAAGTTGATGACTTTATAAACTGCTATATTACCTTACAAGCAGCTTCCCTGGGGCCACAGATGTAGAAGCAGGCATTACATTGCACAATGGCACAACTAGCTCGGCAGGCTTCACTCATGAAAAAAAGAGAGAATGTCAAGCAAGATCAACTCTTATATGGTCAATTACAACATTAGCTGAATATTGACATACCAATACAAAAAATTTCAAAATATATGAACAAATTTTGTGAAAAAGGATTACATTTAATATTCTGAATGGTTCAGTTTTCTTATCAAAATATAAAGGTTCAATTTGCTGTAAATAAGATTTTGAACAAGGGTTATGATATTCACAAATACAATTAAAAATAGTGGCTAAATCAAGTCATTTATTCTACAACCTGGCATTTGAGGTTGACTTGTCAACCAAGAAAACCCCTCATACAACAAATTCTACAGAATCTACCCATGTACAAGTGATATTACAGAAATATAACAGAACAGGGCACCAAGAGAAAGGAAACAATTTTGTGTACATAATAAGGTTTACAAAGTTAGCTGACAAGACCTCAAGCTCCTCTAAGCCCCCTTGCTGGTACAATCTGGAACAAGGACTGATACCTTTCCCTGCTGCTGCTGAAGCTCCTAACTCTTCTGTTGAGGACTGAAACAGCATGTCTTTTGCACTGCTACCAAACCCTTGGACTTGATCCATCAATCCTATATCTTCCAGCTCGTCAAGTTCTTTTGGGAAACCTTGGTTACCAACAAATGGGCTGCAAGTTTTCTCAATGATAAGCTTCTCTGCTCCTTCTGAGCTTGAGGAACTATTAGCAGAAGATAAAGGCCTAGCAGGAGGGCTGCATCTGACAGATTCCCCAACTTCCAAATCATTTTTTGAAGCAAAACATCTTACATCTGTAGAGCTGTTCTCTACATTAGCTTCAAATTGTTCTCTGCTTCTTACCTCCCTCAGCAAATCTGCATTCATAACCTCAGCTGTCATGCATGTGGATTCTCTCGAGTTAATCCCCGTATCAACTTCAATCCGTTTTCTCTTCTTTTCATTAACAGCCGCATCCGAACAAAGAGACTTGAAACCCTTAGGTTTTAAAAGCGGCCCACCTTCTCCAGCTACTTTGACAAGATGTGGAGGCCAAACTCCACTGGGAAAGACAAAATTAGGAATGTTTTTGCGTCCTATATGACATATATTGATCCACATTCCGGGTTTCCAAAGCATGTACATCCGCAGAGCATGCTTAAATTCCTCAACCGTCAACCTTATATCGAATTGTTTTCTTTCCAGAGCCTGACCACCTTGTTTCCGTCGTAAACCCATGAAATAACAGCAATGAAATGGTTTGGATTTGTCTGAAAATTCTCCGGGGTGTACATGACACTGAAGCATGCCACGTGTGTCCCTCTCAATCTAGATTAGATTTTAAAGACCAAAGTGAGGAGAGATCATAGGTAACGGTAGCTGAGCTAAGCAAACAAAATGGAACATATGAATGTCACCTTCAAAGTAAGCAGACGAAGACGGGATTCAACCCAGCCTTTCCACTTCCTCAAGTCGTCATCATTTTCAGCAGTAATATCTATTTGCAAATAATTCTTGTATGCTTCAAAGAAAGGGAAAAGCTCAAAAAGAGTAATCCAGCCAGTTTTATTTGTCTCCATTGCCTGCATATAACATCCAAGCATCTGAGCAATATTTTGAAAAGTAAATAGGTACTTGAGAGAGAGAGGGAGAGAGAGAGAGAGAAATTATATAGCTTGGTCACAAAAGAACAAGGTAGTGAAAAACTGAAATCAATAATCATGGTAATTGAAAATAACAACCTTTTGGAAATATATAAGGCCAGATGATACAGTGAAAGTAACAATGATTTCTCAGCAAACAACAACTGGAAACTCAGCAACCAACATGAAGCGACATTAAGAAATACCCCAACCTCATAAGCCTATCAATCACATCAGCCATCGATATTGGGAAGCAGGTGATGCAGCCTAGAATTTTAATTTAGAGACGGAAAAATCCCAAAACTTGCAGATAAAGACATTATCATCCCACCATAACATACTATTACTTCTGAAAATTCTAGCCAACTTGATATATGGACATAAAAGAATTACATCTGTGGTGAAATTAATATTAGTTTTTAAATTTCCATCAATGAGAAGTAATGATGACTTGAATTTTGACCTTTTTATAATTAAATGCTTAATACTACAACATTTGTTGGCAAATCACACATCTCTGTTACATTATCGAGCTTCCTTGTAACATTCCGCACCAACACCCTAAAGGAACAAAACCAAATGAACAATAATATACACAAGCGAAAAAAAAAAAAAAAATTTCTGTGGCAGATTTTGCCTCGGCAGGACAGTATTGGCTGATATTAAACAACACAGTTCAGTATCAGACCAGCATGCTATGATGTTTCTCACCATTATGATAAATTATCAATGAATACAGTTCAGTATCAGACCGGCATGCTATGATGTTTCTCACCATTATGATAAATTATCAATGAATAACTACAATAGAAATCACAGTAGCATTTTGTCCAACTTTTTAATAAAAAATACAAACCAAATTAATATAGAATAGTCAGCAGACAACTCCTAAACCACGTCTCCTAAGACATAAAACATGCATAAAGATACCTCACATATTTCATATCCCCTCTGAAACTCTTCCCCCATTATACGCAGTGTACTCAATGACACATTGTAGCTAGAGTTCATGCAAGGATATGCAGGAGTTATTATAGGCATCAGATGGTTCCTGTCCTTGGTATTTCTTCTTGGATCCCAAAGAGGAAGTCCCAGAGATCCTTCTTCAATAGGACACAGCATAACTGGATTAGGCCAACGCCACTGGGTATAGACCCTGAAGAACCGAGATACCAACATACTAGGCAGTGCATTTGGGTATAGCTGACATATGCGAGCAACAAGCAATGCCCAATTTATACCACCAAGAAACCCTGCAACCTGGTTGTCACAGAGAAGAACGTATAAAACATAAGACTAAGAATAGTAAAAAAGAATAGCAAAGCCTTAAGTATCGGATAGATCCCCCTTACGTTTGAATAAACACCACGTCGCTTTGCCCAAAATCTCATGCATCTCAATGTAGTACGAAAGTTCTGGACCAGACAAAAACAGAAACATAATCAGAAATGTACATAAATCAACCAGAACAAACATGTATGTATAGCAGCAGTCAAAACCTGAATATTTGGAACCAAACGTAAAACTTGGTCAGTAACTCTGCATCCATTGAGACTTCGAACTGTCTGCTCATCTGCATTTTGTAGTATGGATTCTTGTGAAATATCTAAGTCCTGTGACAAGTAAACATGTTTAAAGATGCATCATATTACCTTTGAAATAAATTCACAAGTTATATGCTATTCACATTCCAAAGCAGTACAGTACGAGATGAATTCAGTAAATAGACTTTACTAGAACACTATCTTATTATTTCCAGCTACCAAATTTAGGAGATAGAAGAAGAAGAAGAAAAGTTCATATAATCCAGACAGAACCTAATATTTTTCCTCAAGAGTCTTCTATGTGAAACCCTCTGAGTAAAACAAGCTGGATCACCATAAACAAAAACCTCTTACATTTTATTATGCTTCTAATCTAAAAACATGGTATTAAGTAGACTAAATTTCACCATCTCCTTATGTCATGATCCAACAGCTTAAGCTTGAATCTGAACCATCATCAAATTCAACCTTAACTTCTGGACCCTAGTGATATGTCCCTCCAACAACCGAAATTAAAAGTAAAATATAAAACAATTTTTTTTTTTTTTTAACAAATAAAGGAATACTAATGTTTATGCATATGCATTCTATAGCTGATTTAGACTTTCTATCAACCACATGATGAAAATGTAGAGAATAGTAAGGAAAAAAAAAAAACACCATGTATTTTAGAATGCCTTACAAAGAAGATGCCAAGTGTATAAGAGGTTTCCAAAGCAGAAATGATACTTACTTCAGGAATAACCCATAGTGCCAATCTCGCATAGAGAAGATCTATAGAAACCCCATTGAACTTAAACTTCATTACAGGAACATGAGCATCAGGCACAGGGTGCAATTCTTGTACTTCAGGCATCTCTGCCAACATCCTATGAAATTCACTGAAAAAATCTTCCTGCAGAAAGTTAAGAAAAGGAAAATTTTCATCTCATCAAGCACCACGTAGAGTACATTACACCAAAGTCAATCTGTAGAGGCAAGTTCTCATCACACCTCTCGCGTTGCATGTCTAGGCCCAACACATAGCGTGTCTATATCAGCACCAGGGCCATGCACCTATTTGGAAAACATAAAACCACAATAAATTCAAATTAATTAAATTCTGCATATAAACAGAATACAGAATTTGAAATCTGAAAATTTACTCTTGACAAAAAAAATTACAAGTTTCCCATGCTTGTGAAACCTAGCATTATCACATGAAAAATAATATGGCTAATTTTTTAAAATATGGGCATAGTTTATCTCCTTCAGTTTTTGTACCCTTTTTTTTTTTTTTTTTTTGTGAGTGTGTGTGTGTGAGAGTGTGAGAGTGTGTGCGTGTGTGTGTGTGTAACACACAAGTAATAGAATACCATTGGACAAGAACAGTACATTTTGCCTGTGTATGTGAGGTTCAAGGAAAAAACACCACTATCTAAGTCACATAATGGGCAATGAAAGTTCAAAGTTGTTTCTCATGCACTGGGGGTTAGGATTCAGTTCGAGTACACTAAGTCACATGCTTTCATTAATTGATATGAATTATAGACCACAGGATAACAGAATAAGCAAAAGGCATACAAACAGAAATAATTCATTTTTTTAAAGAAAAAAAAAAAAGCTATATCCATACACCCAATCGGTAAGAGCCAAATGTGAAAATCTTGGCATTTGCTTCTTGGACCAGCTGCTCGTTGAATCCCTTTGCACGGCTTACATTTTTTACCCATATCTTCACCATCTGTTCAATTTCGCAACAACCAATATTAAAAACATGAAAAAGGCACAAGGAACAATTCCTAGAATTAAAACAAACACAAATCAACCTGGTCTAATCGGCCAAGCACTTCCTCCCTTCTAATAGCATCCTCCTGACTTTCAAATAACCCAGAATCTGCGAGAAACTGATCATCCAAACCTTTATCATATATTGAGAACCAAAAAATCCACAATTATCGTATCAATCCTTTATGCCCCGTCTGGTTACAAAGAAAAGGTCGTTAAAAAGAGAAAAAATTACAAAGTAACAAGGTGTTTTTTTTTTCCCTTTTTTATGAAAAGTAACTGAAAATTACAAGATAACAAGATTTTTTCATTTATAATTATTTCACTATGGAACCCAAAAAAACAAAAATCTTTATTCAACCGAGCCTCATTGAAATGTTCTATTTTCTTCTTTTTTCCATATTTTCTCATCAACCAAACGGAGCATTAAAGAAAAAGTAGAAACAAGGAACAGAGGAGACTGGAAATGTTTCCTCCGCTTCATGGAAAACCAACCTTATCCAATTCACGGGCCTTTATGATATCAACCTCAGTTGGCCCACCAGTAGAAATTGGCTCCGATAATCCGACGTGTTTTCCAGTGCTACCCATATATTCCTTCTCTTCACAGATCTGATTGGCAGTTTGGCACTGTATATATATTCTATTACACCCAAGTATAAGTACAAATTGGCTTGCAATTTTCTCCTTCTATTCCAAATTCAAGAATAATGGGGCTCAAATTAAATGATTTAACACTAATAAAATATTTTAAAAAATAAATAAAAACAACGAGAAATTCAGAATCTTCAAATCAATGACAATATGATTCATTATATTGGAGGACGGCAGGATGCTACAACGGAATAAAACATACAAAGAAAACCCTAACGCATTTTCTTGATTATATGATGATCAGGAGACGCAATACAATTCGACCAAACACTTCTTTTTTTATCTTTCACAATAATCAAACCCTAGCCTATACAAAAGACCTCCACAAAGAATGAATTATTGAAACCCTAACACACAAATATCTCGAGAAGTCCTTTTTGAGTCGAATTGCAGAGAAGTACTTGATCGACGGCTCTCGATGAGGTCTCGATCTTGACGATACGAAAGAAACCCTAATAAGAATAAAATCGAAACAATTAGAACGGAGATCATATATGTATATGTGTGTGTGTGTGTGTGTGTGTAGATAGAGAGAGAGAGAGAGAGAATGAAAAGTTAAAGGGGGCTTACAGAGAGGGAGATATGGAAGGTAGGATCAAACGACCCAGCGATGGCGGTGGTTTTGATCTGTTTCGGTGAGTGATGACTGTGGAGGTTATTTTCCTGCGGGGATCGTATTGCCACTTGCCGCTCGCGGGAAAACAGTAATTGAAACTCCTTGGACCAAGCCTACATATGAAAAAAAATAAAAAAATAAAAATAAAAATAAAAAATCCGACCTTTTACAAATCTCATTATTTTGCAGTTCTTTATTTTATTTTATTTTATTTTATAAAAAATAAAAATATTATTATTAAAATAATATTTTTATTTTAAAATGTCGTTATTTTACCCCCAGATTTTAAAATCCGACCTTCTTGGATTATCCTGATTTTTCGTGATAAGGGAAAATAATCAATAGACCCCTAATTATGATCTTTTATATCACTAAGTCCAAAGTATGTGATTTTATACTGATAGGCCCATCCAGGTCAAATTAGAAGTCAACTATTGAGTATAGATTGTCTATAATACCCTTTCCTTATTTTAAGCTTGATTTTAGTTAAAATATTATTTCATGATTTATTGTGAATAGATAATTTAATATTTGAATAACATCTCCTACGGATTAGGTAAGTGTGATATAGGTTTATTTTTGAATTTGAATTGTAATCAGAATTTTGGAGACCTTTCATTGTTTTTCCTTAATAACAGCTTCAAAAACTGTTTTATCGACAATCTCCATAGCCTCACCTCATGTGTTCATGGCCATTTTCCCAGCATAGTCTCACCTTACGTGTTCATGGTCATTTCCCCAGCATAGTCTCACCTCACGTGTTCATGGTTGTTACCCACATAAATATCTGAAACCTCCATAGCCTCATTTCCATAGCCTCGCGTGTT
Organism: Hamamelis virginiana; assembly: GCA_017140935.1. Taxonomy (NCBI): domain Eukaryota; kingdom Viridiplantae; phylum Streptophyta; class Magnoliopsida; order Saxifragales; family Hamamelidaceae; genus Hamamelis; species Hamamelis virginiana. The sequence continues at coordinate 1,424,691 of JAESVK010000285.1, read as the reverse complement.
CACTTCCAGTTAAAGCACTTCCATTATTGTTGCTTCAAGGTATTTTAAAGTAGGTGGTTTGTTCTTCAAAAAATGTTAGTTTTATTTTAGTTTTTACATGATTTATATGCATATTTATTGTTTCATTTGTGTATGAAATAATGCTTTTTTACAGAGATACTAGTATCTCTATAAAGTCCTTTTCCATATCATATTTGGTTAAATTTAATTCTAGAAACATGGATAAAATCATGGGAATCATATCGTATAAAGTTCCTTTAGGAAGACTGGGTTTATGCAATGTTGCACATGCATTATATTTTCATTTCCTCATTTTGTGTCGGACTAACAATGTGTCACGTTCACACAGAGTCATGACTCTGTGCACTGATCCAAGATTAATAAGCACGCCACACAGAGTCACGACTCTATGCAATGGTCCAATATGGTCTAAGCACGCCCACAATGATTCGTGACTCTGTGTAATTTTTCAAACTTAAAAATCACACTCACAATGAGTCACGACTTTGGGTCATGTATATATGATTTAAGTTTATTTTAATATAATCTCTTGATTTTAGGGAAGTTGATTAGGATAGACTTTCCTTTGTAAATGAGTTTCAATATTTGAAATATTCCTTGATTCATGGAGATAATATTGAATAATATTCTGTTAAGTTGATTTTCTGATAATATTAGATAATATCCTGTTAATGAAAGGGTATTTTTGTCCATTTTAATCAACTTTCACAGATACAAGTATCATTAAAAAAGGCAGGGGCTTATTGGTATAGCACTCTTATACCAAGGGCCTATTGGTATAGAACCCTTAAATATATTATGTAATTCATGTCACAGAAGTACAGAATATAAAAACTAAAGTTTTTAGTTTTTTGAAAGATATGTGAGTGGAAGCACAATAAAAAATTTGGAGCGCCATTATCAGCTCCCTAATTTTTATTGATGATAATCAAGATAAGGAGGATAATCCACCCTGGGGATTGAGGAGCAGCTTTCTAAAAGTTCTCATTATGTGTATATACATTATATAATATATTATAGGTATTATACATGATCAAACATGATGGCAACCTTGATTCTAAGAGAAGGAATGGAGGAACAAATTATCAAAACAAAAGTTATATAAAAGATGTTGAGTAGGGCAAAAAGGAAATTAGAAGAGAAAAAAAGGTGAGAAAGCTAGTGAGCGAGCAAGCCAAGGAAAGAGATAGAATTTCAGAGCTAGTTGCCAATCCAAACATCAAATTTTGAATTTTTTTATTCCTTGATGTGAGAAAACTGTATTTTTTACATTAATATGCCTATTTGTATTGGTTTTTTTTAGTAATCTTGAATCATATGTTTTAGTTCCAAAACCTAAAATACCCAATCATAAAATATCTGAAAACTATGTGTTTTATTTGCCTAAATGAATTTTCAAAAGCAAGAAAGCTCATTTGGAGTCTCCCAAAAGTTACGCCAAAGCCACCTTGGTGTACTGACTATTTTTTTCTTATTGGTTTTCTTTTTAATTTCTCTTTCTTTTATATGTTAAAAAAAAAAAAAAAAAAAAAAAAAATCTGGATTTTGGACCAAGTTCATTTTAGCCACTATCCATTGTACTGTAAATCTTGGTAATTGATTTTTGAAGTATTGGTCTCTTTCACTTTAGTATTTATATTATAAAATGCGTCAAAATATTTTGTAATGTATTGATCGGTTTCATTTTACTCCTTATACTATAAAATGCGTCAAATGGTCCATCAAATATTGGTAGATAAAGAACTAGTGATTTGTGCACGGAATGTCTTGAAGAGACGAGATAAACACCCCTTTGAATCTTTGATTGCAAAGGCCTGCAATTGTTTTTAAATTTTTATTTATTACATTTGAAGAACTGTCAGATATTTATATAAACTTTCCTAACAAGTTGCTCTTGATCGTGACTTTCATGGTAATGTTCCCATATATTCTTCATCTTAATGCCTTGGGGCATAGAAATAGTTGGCTGCCCTTTTTCCCCCCACATCCATGAACAAGATCATGGGATAGTGGCTTTCATGGGAGCCCATTCCTTCTTCTCTTCCTTCAAATAAGTAACAACTCTACTGCTACAAGGTCCTTACAGTGTCAAGTGTCGTCTTCAAATTTTTAAGAATCTTCGGAGTCACATTTTAGCTTCAGGTTCACTTGAACTAAATTTAAATTTCTTCTCTAACTGACACTGATTTATTAAGATTTAGGGCCCGTTTGTATTAACTTTTTGTTTAAATTACTTTTGGAGCTCAAATATTCACTTGATTTAAGAGATAGAGTGATGATCACTTTTAAACGACTTGAATGGTAATAGGTTGATTGGCAAAATTTTCATACTAAAAGTGATTGTGGCAAAAGTTAGGAGATCCCAACTTTTACTAAAATCATGGAAAGACATGACTTGAACATAAATCTAAAGAAACATGGAAACAAATAATTCTCCGAAAGTGATTTTAGAAAAAACTAACACAAATGGCCCCTTTACATGGGCCTCACTTCTTTAGACAATTTGTTTCTGTACAGACTACAGAAGACTAAGCAATTGACTCTCTCTCTCTCTCTCTCTTATTTGACATGAGTATATGAATATCCAAGAAAAGTTTTAACAGAATTAAGCAGCAGATAAGCGGGACAGACCTTGCTTCACGTCATACTGAACCAGACGTTTCTGTGCTTGAGTTGCTCCCAATCCTCTAGATTTTGATGATAGTCTCAGATGTGATGATTGAGGGCCACTCCGGAAAGCAGAAATAACATAGTTTTCTTTGAGTTACCAGCCTGCAGTCCTTGTTTTCTCAACCTGAACACAATAACCTATATGTTTCGAAGTTAAGGCAAAGAAAATGTAAAACTAACTATTTGCAAAGGAACTATTTCATTAGCTGGAAGGACATTGCAAGTTCGAGACTACAAAAAATGATTATATTGGCACCAAAGACCGTCACACGAATTTCAGGCCAGTGATAAATGTAACAGGAGGCTTGACATGATCTAAATGTACAGCTATCTTCCCAAAAAAAAAAAAAAAATCGAAGCAAATTAGGAAAAAGAAAAGAAAAAGGAGCATAGTAAACACAGACATCACTCTTCAGCCTTCACATTACCAACGAAAAATATGCTTTGATGTCCTGACAAGGATGAGAGTTCTGCTATTTTACAATTTCACAGAGCAAAAGTTGCATATGAAACACAGCTCAAGATGCGGATTCTCCTTCCCTTTTCAGTAATTCCTGAAGAAAGCACACACCAAAGAAGTAAATATTGTTAAGTAAGATGTAAGATTATCACAGTTCTTTACCATTTAATTTTTAATTACAACATATACTATACCATTTTGGTGGCAGCAACTGACAGATGCTGCCTTTCTTTCTTCTCACGATGGCACTCTCCACACCAGCTAGAGAAATCTTTCTGATATTTCTTCAGCTCTCTAAAGACCGAACTGTAAGAAAAAAGATTGAAAATATAGTTTGAGCAAATAAAAAAAGTGATAAATGTTAAAAACTAATCCTTATCAAGATAACTTCTTGATGTCCATGAAAATCAAGCCCATGAAAATATATAGATGGAGATGCTAATACCACCCAAAAAATCTTACCATTCCCCATAAAAAATATACATTAGGAAATGAATGCTGTTATCTTTCTTTGTTTGGCTTCTAACATTTGCAACTGGTGGAGAAGTTTTGAGGTTTGGGTGGTCAAGTTAAGAATTATTGCTGTTAATTGGGTAGCTAATACACCAGAAACAGGATTATAAATACTCTGCTGTGACAGTGAGGAGCTCTTCACCATTGTTATAAAGACCGAAAAGTTCAAAAAAAGTCAAAAAAGACTGAGAGACCTTAGGAAGTTGGTGGATTCAAGGGTGCAAGGGAAGAAGAAAAGTTAACTGGGATCTAGTTCCTCTACTCTTATACGGTAGTGCGGAAATAAAGAAATGGAAGAATCTTTGATGATCAAAAAATTTTGGTAGATAAGATGAGAAAGTTCTCACTCTATCTTTAGTTTGGAGCTTCCAATGTTTGCATATAGAGCCTCCTTTCTGGGATGGATTTCTTTTTTTTTTTTTTTTGGACTGTTGTTAACTGGATGTGAATTGCTCTCTATTTTCTGTGCATGCGCCCTGCATACTGGACTAAGACCTTTGTTCTCCCCCGCCCCACAACCTTTGTTTTTAAATAATGTACAATTCCACATTCATTAACCTTAACAAAAAAGCCCAAGATTCCATTGGCAAGTGACAACAACTAGAATGAAGACAAACAGGTAGATAATACACGAATAGTGTTTTAAGAAGAAAGAAATATAGAAATAAAGTAGAAACTGCAAGGTTTACATATGATAAACTGTAGAATATAATTTAAACCTGTTCCTCTATTCATCTGGTTTGAAATAGCCGCTTTATACTAATGGAGTTTAAAGTTTAAAATACTAATCTTACGGAATAGGTACTTCAAGAAGGGAAGACATAATAAGGTAACCAAAAGCCTACCCTGAGATTCTTTTAAAATTTTACTGAATTCTAATCTGAGGACAGTTTCCATTAAACATTAGTACAATTTTTCTATCATGCAATCACTTACATTATGTTAATATTCAAAACAGGTATAAATTGGTCTGTGTAATGCATTGAAGTGGGCATCCTTTTTCACAAAGGGAATGTAAATGATGCTCAAATCATAACCTCAGAGGAGGTTGGTAAATATACTGAAACCAGAGAAAACTGCAGTGATATAATGAGAGACCTCACGCTAAGTTTCTAATATGTATCTCATTGGGGAAAAAGATAAGATGAGGGATAAGGATACCTTCTGCACCATAAGAGTAAGTTGATTCTGTGCCCAGATGTTGTGGCTCTAGCACCATGTCGATGGCGACCACGATGAAGAACAGCACGCCCCGGAACATGGGAATAGTCTAAGGTTTCCTATGAATATAAAACAATAAAACTCCATGAGATTGGTCTTCAACTACTTGCAGAAACAATCTGCAGGAAACTATAATCTATCATGAACCTATAATTACGTTAAGCTTACGTAGCTTTAACTGTATTGTGACAGGTTTATAAATAACAAGCAGTTAGAATATGTAAAAATGCATATCATAGAAAATAAAAATAAGAAATTATGGGTTTAGAGCAAATTATGTTTGCGATACAATACATTGCAAATATATTGCATTAGGTAGAAACTAAATATTAGAAAAACTCGCAAATCAGATATCAAAATTTTGGCAAGACACTGCACAGAATAAATAGCCAGTGGTTTTAGTGATGATCACCCAGTCACCTAAGTAACAAGGTACTTTAAAAACCTACAAAACCAACCACCTGAATCAAGTCTTATAGACCTTCCCAGGTACTATAGAGGTTAGCCGACAAAAACAACAGAAAAACAAGTCCATCACACCCAACATCTTGAGTGTGCGGCATACTGATAACTTCACTGCAACAATATCAGCATGATACTCAGCGAACCAATATCATTCTCGTAGTCATTTATGCCAACACATGCATGTAGAACCATAAAGGTCCTTGACCATGCTGGCATACCATCAGCTCCCTTCGGATCACCCATGCACATATTAAATAGTAAAGGGGTATGCTTAATCCAACAAGCACTGAGAGCCACCATTCCATGCCCAAAGTACAATCCTCAAGCCTACACCCGCATTACATATGAAACCCTATGATCTGCAACATACTAAGAGCACTTATGCACCCAACAAGCCAAGCACATGAACCCTGACATGCCAAAAACATCCAAGCACATAGTTGCCCCATTTTCAGGCCCCCATGCTAAGCGATTCAGTAAACATGGTCAAACCCAACCCTAGCACCTAAGGCCAAGCACATGGAGCATTGAATACGTCTCAATATCTCTATCTGCTAAAGACAATGCCAATCAAGTGAATATCCCACATTGCATAAAGATAACATGTGTAAACCTCATCCCCTATACCAACACTCCTTCTCATTGATGGTACTGTGTATGAGGGTTCAAGCCTTCATAAAGACTTAAAACACCCCTTCAGGTGCCCAAAGCCTGCACCAAGTTCCGTATGGAAGACTTGCTTCATTCAACAACATGATACTAGGGATATCCAAAGACAACCACACCAATGAAGCTTCCATAGCACTCAGTTACATTAATGCACAAGGCAGACTTGAAGGACAACAAAAACATAGACAAACTCTAAATGAACCGAGGGCACAAACATATAACGACAATGAAAAAGCAAGAAGCAACCCTTGTTTTAAACTACCAAGCAGTCTACGTAAAAATAATATTTGACACCTACAAGAATAAGAATAAAAGTTGACATCAGTACTTATAAGAATAAGAATAAAATTTGATATTGATAATTCATCAGTACTCATACTCCAATGACATCATTTTTAACAAAGGAGAAGCCAAGGACCACATATTATTGATTGACCATTTGTTGCCTTCCCTGGCTCCTCAACTGAGCTTGGTAGTTACATTATTATTATTATTATTATTATTATTATTATTATTATTATTTGATAAGTAAAAGTTTTATTAAGAAAAAAGGCCAAAGGCTAGAATACAGGATGTACATAGGAAGTAAACCAAAACAAAATCAAATCTGATTACATAAATCCAAGAAATGCAAAAAGGTAATCTAGAAGTCTCCTTAAAAAATCCAAACCAAATAAAAATTATTTTGAGGATTAACAACTATATCTTTCCTATGAGCAAAACTGAGTCATAAAAAATTCTTCTATTGTGCTCTTTCCACACAACCCACAAAATGCTGAGAGGCACAAGTCAACTTTTAAGTGTAAGAATATCTAAAACCTGTCACTGACCTCTCATAGGTTCAACATGTTGATGCTAATTTTAATAGAATTCCTAATAAAATTTATGACAATGCCTGGTATAATAGTTTTAAAGAATGCTTGGTCATTGAGACAGTTATTTTAATTTAATAGTCAGAACATAACTACAAATCATTAACACTCTTGACTGAAACAAACCAATCACACTTGTATAGTATTGATTTTAAAAACTATCATACCTCTGGCTGAGTTTCTGTATTTACATGTTTATCACAGCGAACGCCTCGAAAGAACAATTCTCCACCAGAAAATTGCTTACCCAAGCAAACATTCAAAGTGACTTCTGAGTCATCCACATGGAAACCTAGAAATGTAAAGCAGTTGAGAATTCCTCAAAGCTAATAAAGCTATAACTTTCGTGTTAAAAACAAATAAATAAATGAATAACAAGAGAAGAAGTGAGAAAAACTGAGAAAGGAGAAAACATAATCAGAACAAACAAAAAAACCATTTTGCAGTGAAATTTTGAAGGCACCAAAAGAAAAACATGGATAAAGAGAAAGCAATAAAAGCTCCAAACCCAGAACACGATACTATCATGGAAATTGAAAGAAAATTATAACGGGGCGAGGCGTGTTTTCCGTTTCCCAATCCTATCACATGAATGAAAATCTTTTCCCAAACCCGGCCCAATCCCAACTTAAAACGAGACAGAACGGGGTGAGAAAATCATGCGTGGTGGGACGGGTTCCCGCCAGGTTTAAGGAAAAAATATATATATATTTTTTTTAACTTCAAAATAAATTTTTCTTTTTGGAACGAACCCTAACTATAATCTCAACAAATTTAATTTCAATCTTGAATTACAAGTATTTGTAATTAAAATATATAAATATACACACTATAACACAGTGGAAAAATAGAAAAGAAAAAAAAAATCATAAAACATTAAATATTGTGAATAAAAGAAAAGGGCTTTCAAGTATAGCACTATAAACATATATTCTGGGCGGGACGGCCTTAACCCATATACCATCCTGAACCCTATAGGGTTTTCAATTTTTTTCCCAAACCCTATAGGGTTTTCAAATTTTTCCTCCAAACCTATCCCAATAGGGGCAGGGTGGGGCGGGACTCCAATTATTCGTGCCAAATTGCCATCCCTAATAAACAATGTAAGCACGACCAACTTCACTTTCTAAGCATCCATCCACCATTAATAATGTTTTTATCTTGTTGTTCATTTGAATAGAAGAGCATATGCAACAAAATGGACAGAATTATTATGGGCAGAAAATTATGGCAAAAAAAAAGAAGAAGAAAAAGAAGGATAAGGTTGAGTTGAGCACCTACCAAGGTCTACATCCCGATCCAATCCATATTCAACTACAAAACCATGATGAGAATCCAGTGTGGATCCACCAACTTCAGGAAAGAAAACTGCAACAAAATCCCAAACCACAAAAAATAAGAAAGTCAAAGTCATCACTCAGCTGTTTTATCTTGTTTCACCGAATTCCTACTCGCATTCACATAATGAATAAAAAATAGTACCTCTAGATATAGGACGTATGAAGTCATCCATCAATTTGTCAAGCATGGTTTCCAGGCCAAAGTCATCAAGAACAGCCCCATATTTATTCATTGTATTTGGTCGCATTATTCTGAATTTTGTTTCATGAACCCACTTCTCAAAATTTTCTACCTAAACACCAGAACCAGAGAAGAAAACATAAAGCTAGAGTAAATTAGACTTACATGTCAAATGACTGGAACAAAGATAGATGATACCTCAGATAACAACAATTCACAGAAACGTGGCTGAAGCATTTCAAATGTATAAACTCCTGGAGAAGGTTCGGACATTATATTCCTGAAACTGTCTTCTGAATTCTCATTGATTGCTTTAAGAAATGAGGAGACAAAGAAGTTTGCAGCATGCATAGAATATAACTCCCTATGTAGAGGCTGCAAAGAGAACAGAACAATTATGAAGGAAAATATATATATGGAAGTCAACAAATCAATTTATGTTATGTGCTGTCCACATATAAAGAAAATATGAACAGGTCATAGAATGTCAAAATCTCATCTTAGTTTGGCAGATCCTAAATCTTAAAATATTAGTACCAATGCAAGGCACTTCTTCATTTTTTTTTCTCTGACACTGCCATTACAAGTGAGAACACAACATAACACAAGTAACAGCCAGTATGGAAATGTCAAAAGTAAAGATCCAATTCTCGCACCTTCTCCTTCCAGTAAGCAAGCATATATAGATTAACGGATCCGTAAGTGGACGAAAATAGTTATATACCTACTGATTTCTTCTAGTAGCTTTAACATAAAAGATGAAAAAATTGTACCCCTGTTGTGTGTGTATATATATATACACACACACACACATATATATCACACACACACACAGAGAGTGAATGGTGCACAGGTCTTTCTGTGGGTTGCAAGGATGGCTCTTCTTTGACTAACCTAATATGGAGGTCATCTCTTCTTCCTAAGCTTGCCTCTTTGTTCAGACTGTAATTAATACAAATTTTAAGCACATTGGTTTATGCACTCAAAATCAGCATCTTGAAATAACCCACTTTAACTTGTGGCAAAACAGAAGAATCCTGAAACCAGATGACAAATTATTTTCTCTCTTTTAAGGGGAAAAGAACATTCTATAAAGACAGAAATAGAAACGAAAAAATAACAAACGTGCACTATATTCATGTGACCATAAAAAGAATTAGAGCGTGAATAATGACAAGGACTCTTCTCTTTTAATATTGCTTTCCAGGGATTTTACGTAGAAAATAAAAAAGCAAATCTAAACTAAACCTCACATGTAACTTTTCATTTTTGGGGAGGTGAATTCCACGTTTTAAGTTTTCTTATAGTATTTTATCTTCTTTTTGAGAGAAGGGGTCCATAAAGACAAAAGAGACAAAAAGTCCCTCTATATTGTGGAGGCACTGTTTCTAAAATTATCTACTCCAATAAAGAAGGAGCTTCTTTCATTTTGAACTCTCTACTTTCAGGGGTTCATCTGGCATGTGGACTATTCTTCCTCCCTCAAAATAATATCCTACAGGCTGGGGAGCTTGTTTCCACCTTAAGGGCACTGCCCTTTTAAAGTCCTAACAGAAATTAAGAAAGGAATGAAAATTTATAATACAATACATATTTTCATCATGTGGATTATTATTATTCTATTTCATATGAATAAACACATTTCATTTAGGACCAAAATTATGGTGAAGAATAATCACACTAATACTGAGCACAAGACTTATCAATCAAGTGTTAACTGTACAACATACCTGATAGTTTGATATGATCTTCTGCCTGTATTCTCTATGTCTTTGAACCTGTTCAATGGAGAAGTGAAAAACTATCAGCAATTGTCCCTCATCATCCGCCCGTCACAGTGATGGAGGCAGAAAACCTATACCAATATTATAATTCACATTTAAAGATTCAAATAAATTTGTTGAACCAATCAAGAAGAAAATTTTCATCTTTTTTATTCTTCCTCCCAGATCTTTTTTTTTTTTTCTTCCTATCTAGTGTGAGGGAATGCATCACTAAGTGTGCACGAAGACCACACCAGCTACATCAGCCATAAGAAAAAGGTCCAGCATTCGATCCCTGGTGGAGGTCTTTAAGAGATTGAGCACCAAAAATTTGTTATGCAGACCACAGATGAGAAGGAAATATGTATTAAAAACTTCCCTCCTTAAGTGTATGTTACAATTCATACAACCAGTTACCCACCATATATTGGTAAGTCTCCAATAGGGACCAAATTATAGGCAGTTGCTGCATGCACCAAGTGGGGTCTCTTCCTATATATGTGAACTATGAAGCAGGGGCAGCTCAAGCAAAAGGCCAATACGGCAATTTCCTAAGGCCTCAAGTCACTAATTCACTTTATCACTTAAGGCACCATATGAAATGAAGGATCTCTTCCTATTCTCCTTGGCTCCAAAGGTTCTACGAGTTATAATATATTCTAAACTTCATCTTCTTTTCTAATAAACTCACAACTCTCTCAAATCCCATTTGAGACTCAATCCCTAAACAATATCCTTACTACAAAAAGGTAACCAGTAAAGTAAGCTCCTTTTTTTTTAACTACATGAAAAGCTAATCATTGTTATTATTTATATTAATATATTAAATACCAAGAAGGCCTCACCTAAAATTTTGCCATAGGCCTCAATTTGCATTGAGTTGGTCCTGCTACGAAGTTAATAATAATAATAATAATAATAATATTATGCGCATTATTATAAAATAATAATAATAATAATAATAAAGGTACCATCCACGGTAGTTGCCAAGAAGGAGAGAAGACAAGCAACCTACATTTTCATATCTATTTTTATACAGTAATAAATGCACCAATGCTCTGCAACTACTTATAACAACCCTTTTTACTACATGCAAATTCAGCAGAAACAATGAAGACCATTTACTTGTAAGGTGAACAACGAGATCCTTTGTTCACTGAGAAACAAATCAACTCAACTCTGCAAAACAGCTGTAACAGTCCTAAGCTCGTTGGAAGGCGGATCTGCTGTCTCACAGTTGCATCTAACTCTGAGTCCCCAAGACTCCTCAGCCCCCCTCACCACCCCATCAAGAAAAGGGAAATCGGACCAATCAAAATCTCGGGGCATAAAGTGAGACAGCACTTTTAAGACACCAAATCCACTCATTGAGTCATGTCTTCATTTCCATGTTACAATTACAGGGACAACAGAAAATACAAGGCGTCATTTGGTTAGAATTTTATAAGTAATTTTATTCATTTCAAAGCAAAAAACTGCTTAATTTTTTGCTCTCAAAAGCAATAAGAGTACCAAACAAAATGCCATCCAAACATAACCAAATGTTTCAATTTCCCTCTCTTTTCTGTTTATCCACTTTCATCCCGACCAAAGAGAACTAAAATGCCCCCATTTGCTAGCTAAGAAACTACATGAAAACAATAAAACTGAAAGCTTTTTATTTTCCTTTCTTTTCCCCCATTTCTCAGCACCAAAACAAATCGTAACACAAAACCTTAAAAATACACAATCAGAAACAAACAAAAACATTCCTCTAAATCTTACCCGAGTCCGTTCTCCCTCAGGTGAATACCGACACAGAATCTCCCTCATGTACTGAACCTTGACGTCTCGCGAGACATTCAACATGCTGGGCGGTAAATACCTTTCGAGAGAGCTGAAGAGCAGAGGACTAAACTCCAATTGAAGATCTTCGTAGCTATCAGGCTTATGATCCGTGTGAGGGTTCAAACGAAGCCTGTGAGTGGAGTACGACGACGGCAAGATCGGTGCAACAACTCCATTCCCGTTTCCGGTGCCTGGACCTGGCTGAGGCTCTCTTCTGCGGTCCAGGGAGCCGTCAATCGACATAATTCTGGAGAGAGAAACTGGACAAAGATAAATAACTAGAGAGAGTGTGTGTGTGAGAACGCAATGGCAGATTATGTGAGCATTGTGTTGGTGATTTTTTCTGATTAGAATTAGGGTTTGAGAGGTGAGGAAGAAGAAGGGTGAAGGTTAGGGTTTGGTGTGGAGTAGGGATGTATCCGTTTAGTGGACGTGTTGAGCTCATCTGGACCAGCTGCATGAGTAGGCCCCACAGTGTACTGTGGGGTAGGATGATGACTTGGACGGCCCAGATGTTGACGTACAGATTTTATAATTTTTATATAAGAGTGGGGCCGTCCGTTCTCCTGCTAATCCGGCCATTTCGGAACCTGTTCTTCCCACCCCGTTCAGATTTAATGGTAGCCATTGTTTGGGTGTAACTTCGTACCGTTACTTTTTAGTTTTCTGTGATGTGGTGAAAATCTATTGGGTAACTTTGGCGTCAAATTCTGTTGCTAGCGTACATTTTTCCGCGCTTTTTTCATTTTTTTATTTTTTACGCTAAGTCTTTCGCATCACCTATTCTCATTCAATTTTAAAAAAAAATTACGGATTGGCGCCTGTATCTTTGAACTACCAATTATAATATATTAATTTTTGTAGTATCAATTTCTGATGGCTTTCATTATTCTGTCAATTAACCGGACATCCATTTAATAGATAGGAAATCAAGTGGCATTTTCCACCAACATTAAGTGAATTTATGAATGCAAATATTTTTTTATGCAATCTGCTGCAAATTTATAATATATGAGTCAATGTGTCGCAATTGATAGTTCAATGACGTAAGATATTTTTGTTTATAGTATAAATGTTCATAATTTTTCTTATTTTAGGTGAAACTCATTCAAAATTCTAGTCCAGCAAAAAAGGGTTAAAATTATTATTCAATTATTTACTCAAATCTATACTAATTCAAATTTTACTCAATGTGTGACTCAAATCTCTTACTTAAATGCAGATTGCATATCATATCTAGCTCTTCAAACCCTATTTCTCTTTTCTTTCGGGTCTTGTAGCAATTCTAGTTTCCCTCTCTCTTTCAACGACCTTTTTGGATACATAAATGAATTGATCTGCATAAAAAAAATAAAAAAATATAAAGGAGGGGATAAAAACAAATATGGGATTCTGAATGCTTGAGAAAATGATCCCAATTTTGATTCTCATTAGATTTCATGGAAATCCCAACAAATATGGTCTTAAGACTTAAGGTATATTAGGATAACAGAACATCATACACTATTACAAACCATCAAGCATAACACCGAACCCCGCTCCCCCAACATGACCCAACAAAGAAAAGGGGAAAAAATAAATACACTGTTTGGGTTCTTTGTGTAGTTCATGAACCTGAGTAGTCTTTCCCCAATAACAAAAGGGAAGGGAAAAAAAATCTGCCAAAAGTCGCACCAAATCAGAGCCAAACTACATCCGCCATTTTATTTTTATCTTTTGAGTAGTCATAAGAACATTATCACAATACAAAGGTGGGCTGGGGTGGTGTTTAGAAACCAAAACCTCCCCTTTCGAACGCGGCGAGGTGCCACTAGGCCCAAGGCCTTTGGCATCTTTGATAAAAAGAAACAAATTCTAATACTAAGATCAGCTGAAATTACTGCAGCTTAATAATTCACAGGTTGAAACGCAGTTCAGGTCAAGAATTACCCAAGAATTGCTCATCTGTTTACCCGATTAACCCACATACCATCCATGCAACACATCAAATGCAGGAACATGCAACTGTTTCTTTCATTTTAAGAGAAAGATCAAAACAAACTGTATCTATACCTCCCTATCCAGAGCAGACTACCACAATAACATTTTACAGCATTCTACCATCATGCAACACAGTAAGCACAGAACTACCAGAAGCAACAACCCCAAAAAACAAGGGCAGGAACATGTAACTGTTTCTTTCATTTTGAGAGAAAGGTCAAAACAAACTGTATCTATACCTCTATCCAACTTTGGTACTTTGGTATTCACATAGCTATCACCCCTGCTAATTACACCACTCGGTCCACCAAAATCTTCATTTTGTTAGACCCTACCAGTATTGACTGCACTACTATCCTTTGTGAGGCCAGGCAAACCCAGTGAGGAGCTTGCATTGCTACTATTCATAGACCCATGAGTTCGCGAGCTCAGCTCTGGACTTTCAGGGGCTGCCACTGCATTCCCAGCATTTGTCTGCACTGGCACTGATCCAGAGCTCAATTGCTGCAGGCTTATCTGAGACTGTTGGTTAAATTGTTGCGGGCTAACATCGCTCAGATGTGAAACCACACGGTAATCCAAGCTGGCCGCTTCCGGGGGCTGGAATGGTGATCTCAGTTCCTGCTGTTGCTGTTGTGGCAGCACATGTAGTTGTTGCAGATGCTGGTGGGTCAGATTGAATGCCATGTCAGGAGTATTTGGCTGGAGCAGAGGTGCTACACCGGCATTTCTCTGGATTGAAACACCATTCATCAGGACTCTTCCTTGGCTTTCTGAACTACTCAGGCTTGCCAAAACTGCAGCTGAAGGTACAGAAATACTATCAAAATGCTGATTGCTTCCATTGAAACCCGAGGCATTGCTACCTAGATTATTAAACTGGCCCATGTAGCCAATTGCAGGCATATGTCCCGTTGGAGCAGACATGGAGCCCCCCATGCCCATGATGTCACTGAAGGGACCAAAACCTATATTTCCAAGCCCCTGGATCCCACCACCCAGTTGTATTGTACCCAGGCTGCCCCCAGCCACATCAAATCCTCCCATCATCAACTTCCTCTGCAAAAGTTGCTGTCTCTGCCTTTGCTGCATCTGAAAATGTAAAAAGGCACTTTTATTGATAATTTGATTCCATGGTTGCTGCATGGAGCTTACTTGAGCAGCAATGTCGAGTTGCGATTTGTACAAGTAATCAGCCGGGAGTTGTTGAGCTGACTGGATGTTTCCAAGGGAAAGTGAATGGCCTCCTGAGAGAATGTTCTGAGATTGTACTTGCCGGGGATTATTCTGAGATTGTAATTGCCAGGGATTAAGGGATGACATGTTGCCGCTCATGGGACTTAGCATGCCAGGAGCTAATCCCCGAGATTGTAATTGCCAGGGATTAAGGGATGACATGCTGCCGCTCATGGGACTTAGCATGCCAGGAGATGGCCCCGGGATTGGAGTTGCAGGAGTCAGCTCAGCTGTTCCAGCTGCTGGAGGGGCACTGCCTCTAACACTTGACCGTTGACTGCTAGAGCCATCATCTATACTAAGAGGAGTAGGTTCTATTCGATCACTAGATATCCGGTATCCTTCACGCACCATCTATAAAAGAAAGAAAATGATGTAATGCTGCAAAAGAAAACCAAAAGACTTCTACAAAGATAAACTGATGCATTGAACCTACCAGTGAAGTGAACTGTGCAGCGAACAGGTCCGCGTAGTGCTTCCAAATGCATTTCCACATGTCAGAATAATCAACCCAATCAGATTATTCAACTTACAGGCTTTGCTCGGTGTTGTGCAGCATAAAAAGGTTGATGCATCATTATGAAAATTATTTGATTATACAGCTACCAAATTACAGTCTTTGTTATACAGGCATTATACACCACCTAGTCCTACAATCTTTCTCCATTAAACTATATGGGGCAATAGCAACAAAATCAAAACTTACAATTTTTTGGCCACTTGAAAAAATCAAAACTACCAAGTTAAATGGGGGAAGATATCAATAAGCAAAGAAGACAGCACTATATATATATATATATATATATAGAGAGAGAGAGAGAGAGAGTATTGGAAACATGAGATAATTTGCTAACAATTTTAGAGATAATTGGGAAATTAAGATATATTTGAGAAGGGGAGGGGGATATTATCATTTCATATTTTTGTAGCATAATTCAGAGATTTTGTCCCAAAAAAGACCCATCGATTACTCGCAATATTTGTGAATAATTAGTGAGAGAAAAAAAAAAAAAAAAAAACAGCTCGAAGTCATTACTTAAAAGGAATAGCAAAGAACTTATTTCAGAAATCCAGAGAAATGTCACATGAATATCATAAAAAAAGGAATTTGCAGAAACAGAAAATGGTGCGGAACTCACAGTGCTAGGAAATGTTGGTAGGAGAGGAAAATCAATTGAATCAATCTTTTCTCCGTTTCCATAGAGAACACTTGCTTCCACCATTCCCACATTAAGTTTCTCCATTATAACCAGTTTCCTCTGATCTTCACTATCAACACTGGGAATCTTGTTTTCTGGGATTTAGGGGAAAAATAGTCAGAAAGAGAAGGATCAGCAACACTTGGGAAACGAATCATTGCCTCACCTTGATTGACACAGCGCGGTTGTACAAACGTTAATGTCCTCGTCTTCGAGACATTAAGGCTCCTGTCAATGAGGCAATTTTCCAGAGAAATACCATGTGTTGTAGTATCTTTCAAGTTTCCATTATCCTCAAAATTCATAAGGTGGAAACCAACCAGTGGGGTTGTGCAGGAAAATGGTCTCTTTCTCAAAAACTGGTTTAATTTGCGCTTCCTGTAATTTAGTCCATACCTGAATGCACGAGCCCACACACACACAAACCAATATTATGCATCAGAACCCAGCAAGATAACAGAAAGAAAAGTGTCCGTACAACTGATGTGGCAATAATTTGGAACGCACCTCTGAGTCACCATTTTAATCTTTGAAAATCTCTCAAATAGAGGATCGCCTTGAAATACTGATGGCTGGGGTAGACAAGGGCTCCCCACTTGAGAGTGATTTGTATTGATGTCATTCATATTGCTGGTGTTTGCACAAGATCCAACAGCATTCACACTCGAGCCTTTAGGACGAGATTTTGATTTTCGCTTTGAAGGTAGAGATGCCTCTCTTGGACCAAAATTTCTGTGACAAGAACCTACAGGTACACTTCCAACACCAGTAGAAGCCTGAGGATTCTGCAAAGCTTTCCTATTCTGAGTAAGAGTTCCATTCCTCATATTTTTGTCAGCAGGCTGACCTATGTGATTCCACTGCATTGAGGTAGGAGGAACATTGGCTCTTGACAGTGGTGATGACTGCTGTGATGGTAATTGCTGAAGCTTAGATTGATTATTTCTCACATCCATTATGAGGTAGTTATCTTTGATCTTCCCAACATGTGAACTGAGAAATTTACTAGTTTCAGCCGGCTCTTGTTTCAAGTTACAAGAGGGCATTCCTGCTGGTAGCTTTGGGATGCATTCAAGAATTGCCTGTTGACCATTAGTTATTAATAGTGAGGGATGCTTATTTCCATTACAACTTTCATGTTGAATTTTTTCAGTCTCAAGTATCTGCTGTACCAGCTTATTCTTGCACTGCAAATCAGGTGCAAGACTAATTGCGGCTTGGCTTCCCGGAAGCTGGAACTGAGAGAATTCCAGGGGCTCTTCCTTGGGTTTCTTAAGGATAGGTCCTCGGATAGCCTGCATATCACATCTAGCCCTGTCACCGAGAGCCAATGTGCTGGGAATTGTTAAATCACTGTAACTGTTAGTGTAACATTGTTTGGTTGCAGAGACAAATTTTGACGGGATGAAAGCTGTAGAAACAGATTGGTTGCAACTAGGAACTAATTGATAGTTTGACTGGGATGGCAAAGGAAAAGATTGAGATATGGTCTCTTGCACAACGTTGTTCTCTTGTGAACTAGTTGCTGGTGCATCATTCAACTTTCTCTTTTTCCAACTCCAGGCAATTTCCAAATTGAGCTGCAACAAGTGCCAAAAATAAGATAATATTTACTGAAATTCACTGTGTGGAAATATAATTGATCTTCCCATTGGAATCATAACTCAAAATTTAGAAGACAGAAATTATTAAGTACTTGAAGTTATCCGGAATTAGAAACAAATCAAAAAATCAAGAAAGTTCGGCTGCCACTTAAAAAAATAATTATATATTTAAGTAGTAAGAAAGCATTGTATATAAGAATAGCAGAACATGTGTTGCCAATCTAGAATCATAAAGAATAATTGAAAAAATAATCAAATAAGTTAGAAATTACACAACATAACTAAAATACTCATAAGTGAACATATGTTATAACATTGGTGTTAGGGTTATATACTAAAAGCCATACTTTTATGTATTGGACCTTGGTATTTATTTACTAATGAATTCTGGTATTTCCATTTTAATGAAAATCTGTATGAGCTAATGTTTGCATTATATTATATATCTAATGTTATGCATGTGTATCTTTTATTCTACATAGTAGATGATCTGGTGTGTAGAGTTCGGCTTACACACAGAAGATCGGATCATCAGTTCTTGTAAAATATAAGCTTATTGTTCACAGTCTGAGATGGAGTTGGACACACCATTGGTAAGATTGTAGCACGAGATTTCAGTAGGTCTGTTTTGACTATGGGGAACGGTTTAGTTCCAACTTCTTGTGCTAGTACACTTGTGTGTATTGAACGGGACTGTCTTGGGGTAATTGTTTTATACTGACATATAAAACAATTTATACCTCATGGCTATTATGAATACTTATGTTCTTAATCCCAAAATATTTAATGCGCACATACATTTATTGTTAGTTATTTTGATTCATAAAGAGTGAGATCTTTTAAAGGTCAATAAACTCAGTGAGTTGGGTAACGACATTAAATGTATAGTGAATATTAATTATTAACGGAATCCACGTCCCGGTATAGGGATTGATGATACCCCCTTGACGAAGCTTATAAGATTTGATTATGTCAAACCCTATCGGTGGATTTTATATCCAACATAAGTTAAGTGGAAAGTCTCAAGGATATTTACAGATGTCAATTAAATAAAATTGACAGTAATTTAATTTAATGGACGAGTATCTGTAATCTTAACGTGGGGAAATAAATAAGTATTTAATAACATAGAGCTCTAAATATAATTTCAAATAAGATGGGGAGTGCAATTACAATTCTCTAGTGGACTGAATTATAATTAATGGAATAGGAAATTAATTCAGAGTGAATTAGGTTGCCCTATTTACATTAGAAGCCCAATCTAATTTCTCCTTTGGTCCCTGCTGTAGCCTATTTATATACCACGTTTTTCAGCTGTTAGGGTTAGACATTCAGAATATCAGAAACTCTGATAGTAGCCGTCAAACCATAGAGCAATAACAGAGCCACTCTTTGCTCGTGTTCTGGCATACAGAGGAATACAATAGAAGGCTTGAAGGTTTCAGTTGAGTGTATTCGGATTTGTTCGTGCAGTTTTCCAGTACTTGTTGAAACGAGATCAAACCAGAGAGATCTCAAAGGTATGACCCTATTTCCGCCTTGTATGGGTTGAGAGATCGTTTGATCATATGGATCAACTGTTAAATTTTTTTTGGTATAGTCTATATGCATATCATTGGTTCCTGGGATTTCCGGTCCCAACAATTGGGTCATGGACTCTTTGAATAACTTTCATATAATTATGGACTTCCCCATCATATACTAGTACCTTTCTTGTCAGGGATTCTCCAATAGATCTGTCCAGCATTGGCTTTGGATTCAAATGAAGATCGGGTTGCAAAGCCTTAAGGATCCGGGACTCAACTTCCTGAAACATGAACAGCTGGATGAGTCTAAGATCAGGCTGACATGTTTGAATTAAAAACAAAGAATACAGAAAAACTTACTAAAGAAGTGTACTGACCAATAGATCTTTGTAGGTCCAAGAATCTTGTGAGATTAATGAGACGTCCTTGACAACATTCTCCATGCACATCTGTAGGAGCACTTTATGAGCAGTTGGAGATTTACTTGCAGACGCAGCAACATCTCCCTTATAGGGCAAATAATTACGGTAGTCTCGAATCTGCAGAGAAAGCATCTTGCAAGTGACTGTGATGCTTGGAAATATGCTGCAGTCGGAGTGCAAGAAGTAAGGCATGGAGCACTAATGACAATGCCCTTTTATTTATTAATTTATTTATTTACTTTTTTAGAAATTTTCTATGATCAACATTCAGTTAAGAGAGAAGCTGGTGTAAGAGAAGATATAAAAGTGGAGAGGAAGGAAGAGAAGAAAATATAAGATTTAAAATTTTCTTTCATTTTGATTGAGCAATATGTGGAAAAAGTGTTCAAGTAGAGATCATTCTAGAGTTTTGTTGCATTTCTATTGTTTTTCTACAAATCTCACTAACATTGGAGTTCACATAATTCCAGTATACTTAACAAAACAAAGGAATTTTCAATTCGATGGACTATGGATTTGAATTCCACTAATTTCAAATCCTTCATCCAAATGCACCCTTACATTTTGTTTGCGTAGAAGAGCATTTTTGTGTGTTTTGCATTTGATTAATAAATCGATAACTTTTGGGAGTTTATTTGCTTGTTTGCATATATGGATTTGTCTGTCCACATAGTTGAAAGCAAGGCAACCGATATGACTTTTTCCAGTTTGATTCAATCTTGTGATCTTGGGACTCGAACTCTTGGTTTGCTCAGGCATATGATGACTACATGGTGTCAAGTAAAGATCAGCTTATCTGCATTGGAGTAAGCTTATAGAATCAGACTTGTCTGACAAAAACCTAATATTATTTCAGTTGAAGCAGAATGACAATTGAACTATACAGGGACAAGGATAACTCTTCTAAAGGAAAGTTTAAACCAAAACACCAAAACTATGGTCAGAAACACTGAAACTGGAAGCATCAGGATGAGAGCATAAAGCTTTGGCTGAAGTGCTTTGGTCATCAACATTAGCCAGAGCTTCAAAAGCTTAATCTTTTTCTAGTCATTGCTTGAGTCTATAGATCACATAAATTTTGGGGAATTTCAATTAGAACTCTATATTGATGCTTATGAAAACCTTGTAGTTCCTTTCGAATAAAAAACAGAAATTGTAACATGTAGATTGCAAGCAACATTTAAAACAGATAGACAGTAATATATACTCCGTATTAACCAAAAAAAGGGACAGAATGCACTTTTTGTTAATTCAATAAAGAATCAACAGTTTTTACCTCACCTCACATAGAAGAGCTCCATTAACATATTTGCTGGGTATATCATCAAATAAATCTCCAGGTAAGCATCCATACTCAATCGCCTAATGCAAATAATATACATGAAAAAGACACCATAATAGAACAAAAGACTGTCAAAAATCTGCAGTTTGCTTCTTAAAACAGAAAAAGAATTTCATAATCAAACTAACAATGGAAAATATTATACACTTTAGAAAGGAGCATGTGCAGGACAGTTGATCAACAGTTGGTATGTAGGCAACTAAGTGTAGAAAGCAATAGTATAGTAAGTTGGGTTAGTCAATGCATTATAATAACTCTAGAAGTTTGCATTCCAATAAAAGGTACTGATAATTTTAAATAAATGAGCAAACCATTTGTTAGTTCTATAAAAACCGAGATGGTAAGAGTAGAATGTATTGTTTTATAATATTGGGGTTCAATTCCAGCTTACCCACCAACATAAAAATAAGAATCATATTCTGATCATTAAGGAATGGACATACTTACAGAGAACAGTGTCTCTGATGCCCTATCATAAGGATGCAACATCTTTGGTTCATCGCTGAACAACTGCAAAAGTATTACCATTTAAATATGCATAATTCAATTAGGATTGTGCTAAGTGTAAATAGAAGGAAATATATAGCATAAGTTATAGAAAATGACAAATAATGGATTTTATGGAAGTTCCATTTATTCTGATTGCTGACCTCGGTAGCTTTTCCAACAGAAAAGCCATTACGGAACAAGTTTAGTGAAAAGGACACCTCAAGATCTGCATAGAAGCAAACTGTCAGAGATGAAGGGCTTCTCGACATATCATTACATTCGATAAACAGTTCAAATTACTTTCAGAAACTGGAAGCAATCCAGGTTTGGCCAATGAATTTGAATGATCAGCAACTTTATCCCCCACTCCGACAAGATCTCCCTACATCAAAATAGATTTTCTGTGAATTCACTTCCATACATAAAATATGTACAGATCCAGTCTTGTGACTCATTTTTTTTCAGGGATTACAATAAATACATTTATAATTAAAATGATATTAAACTACAATTTGAAATCATCGATCTAATGCAAAAGAAGTCAAACGTCAATATATTGAACAGCAACCACATCAATTCCTTCACCACATAAAACTATAGGTCCAGAATAGAGCAAGGCAACTAAAGGCAAAAGCAATATCAGAAACAGAACAATTTGTACGTTTTTAGTGATCAATTTAGTTCCATATGCTATACTGAAACACTCATAATGTTGCTTTAATGTCAAATATGAAGTTCTATGAAGTTTGGATGTGACTTATTGAGGAAAGAAGAACATGTATGGAATAAGTCACACTTATAGCCATGGATCTCTAAAAGAATATTGTGGCAACTTGACATGGATAATAAATAATAAATAAATAAAAAGTCAAAATCAAGGCAACTAAAGGCAAAGGACGAATTGTAAGCACCCTAACTACTTAGTATTGAGGAGCAATTAGTAAAAATTGAAAACTTAACTCTAGTAACTTCAAGAATATTATTTTTTGAAATATAATTCCTAAAATTTTTTTGAGTTAAATTAATGAAAAATTAATTTGTTTTAATGAAATCAGCCAGACATTTGCACAATGTTAGTATAAATAAATACATGTCTCTTTGGACTCTGTATATCTAGGCTTGGTTGAATAATGGGAAAGTGCTTTTGATTTGATTCTCCAATTGCAATGGGTAAGCTTTAATTGTCATTATAAGGCATGTACACTCACCTTTGAGTCTTAAATGCATATTTAATTTATGGTAAGCTCTACTATTCATGGAAAAAATTATTGAATAATCTAGCTCTTCCTGTGGACTTTACAACTAACAGCACACAGAAAACCCTGTCCAATACAGGTAACACTCAATGCTAAAGATTTCGTGCTGGCAGTTTAAAATAAGGAAAGCAATAAAAAGGGGTAATAATACAAGAAGCTAAACTTTTCCTGAGCCTGACCCAACAGCAGTCGAAAATGCTGAAAATGCTATAGGCTCGAGACAACTATTGGCTCAAGCTGATGAAAGATCGAACTTTCCGAATCACCAACCATAAGAAAATGCATTTAGCAATTGAAGAACAATTTATAAGCAATTAAACACATTTCCAGTAAGGCTGAATGCAATGGATATCTGCTCGAGCTGGATAAAGCTCAAACTTTCTAAATAACTACCGATAAGAAAATGCTACTAATCTCAGAATCAATTAATTATTATTTGATAAACATCACTTAAAACTGCTAAAAACTGAATAAATTAACCGATAAAGAGCCCTTTATCAAACTAAACAACAAATGGAGAAAAGAAGAAAAAGGCATTTTATACCACTGAAACACATGCGAATCGCCACCCAAAATAACTACATCTAGAGAACATTTAGTAGAAAGAAAGGCAAATAATTCAAAAGTAATCACAACAAACCATCTAAATTTCCAGCATGCAAACTTTCACAGTCCAGAAAAACAATCTCACCCCGTCGCACAAAAACAAAAACCCCCATCATAGAAAACAAAAAAAGAGTCACAAGACCCCAAGACGCCCCCACTAAAAAACTTGCATAAAAATGTAAATATGCAAAAGACACATCAATCAAAGAAAGACTGGAAAGAGAGAGGGAGTAGAACAGAGGTCGGTTGTCCGGTGACAAACTGACAAAAATATATGTATATATATATATATACATATAGATATATATATATATACACACACCTCGTTTTCTCTCTGCAGAGAACCAGTTGGTGTGTCATTTTCACGATCTCTGTCCTCAATCTGAAGCACTTTTGGGCGATACCTCGTGCCCGTCTTCGCAACCTTGAAGGAGACTCCCATGTCTATATTTCATTCAGGAATTTCTCCAAGCACCTTCGATGTAAAGGGAGAGAGAAACGGAGTATGGATTGAAAAATCTAGAGAGAGAGAGAGAGTGAGAGCACTGTGCCCTAAGCTAACGAAAACTGACGAGTACGTTCTGTGAGAAAGAAAGGGCCCTGATTTATAGGTCGCCACCTTTGCCATGAACGCTCACACGTAGTGATATTGGAGGAATGGGAGTCAACTTTCGCCCTTGTTAATTGATTAATTTACCTCTTATGCCTTTCAACGTTTAATTGTTTATGACTTGTTTGGATTCATTTCCATTTATGGTTTTTGGCTTTTGTATGAGCCAGTTTGGCACTTTCAGTGCATGGGTGAAATGTGTTCGAGATTTGTTACAAGACCAGATTTGTTCTCATCTGCATTTATTTTACATAAGAATGATATGGTGTAGCGTGAGTGTATTAGTCCCCATGGACATATCACGGTTAATATTCATTGATTTTAATTTATCTTTATAGTCAGCTTGAACGCATCAGTCTAAATTCTGCATCCCAAACAGAATTTCCGAAACAAGACTTACGCCTCGCAGTTCGTGATCCCAAATATTAATAGTTAGTGGGAGTCGAATCTAAAATCAACGGACTTGATACACCTTTAGTCCTGCTTGCTCGACCACTAAATTACCCACCCTTGAATTTACATTTTACATATTTCACAATAAAAAATATGCCATGTTTTGGGTCTTGTGGTGCGGTTTGAGCATTGTATAGAGTTTGAATGCATTTATAAGAGCATCTCCAACCATTAAAGTATTTATTTATTTATTTATTCATTTAAAATCATTTTTTAGTTAATGATGCAAAAAGTCCTTCTCTGCTCATTGATGTGCGCATTTCACCGCCATATAATAATAATAATAATGTCATCATTAATGCGCGCATTTCTCTGCCAAATTATAATAATAACAATGTCGCCTTTGGCTGAAATTTTGGTTTAGTCATTTGTCGCCACCTCAACGATTTGAGGAACAATTTTTCCATAAGAAGGAAAGGTTCCAAAATTTTCTGAAAATAATTTTTGTACACTTTATAATCCGTGATTGGATAATTAGTGTACTTTTAAGTCTTTTTTCTTTTTTATAAAAACAATTTGTGCTAATGATATCTAAATCATAATTCTTTTTAATTTTCAAACTTGAATTTCCATTATATATGTTAAGATATATTTTGATTATGTTATTTAAAAAAAAAAATCGAATTAATTGTCATATTTGGATGGCATGTCTCTCTCTTAGGTATAAAGGTATTTCATTCTTATTATTTTTGCGGTCTAACTCTCTCACTTTCCGTCAAAGATATAATTCATAAACTCTTAATTCTGATACCTTAGGTACTGTTTGGATTTGTTTTTTTATGAGTATTTATTTGCTTTTTTAAAAATTTGCAATATGTAATTTCTTATAAAAATTTTAAAAAAGCAAATAATTAAGTACTCATAAAAAACAAATCCAAACGGTGCCTTACTTAATTTGGTTTTAGTTTTACCTTACTTCTGTGTTAACTCAGGTGAGGCACCCTTTCTTGTTTATGGGTTGTCTTTCTGCTTGGAGTTTTAATTCCTAAACATTGCTTAATTGAAATTCTTAGATGCTTAGAATTCATGATTTAAGATTATAATTGTTTGAATTTATTAAGAATTTTCCTCAATGTTAGGCCAACTATTTTTTAATAAAAATAAAAATATAGTAATCTCATATATTTGGCTAGTTCTAAAATGTTACAACGCCCCGTGAATTATAGTGTCTAAGTGAATTAGAGAATTAATCGTATTAAATAAAAAATTAATTTTTTTATTATTATTTTTTCATAGTTTTAAAAATACTCGGCGTTCACTGGGTTTGGGTCGCCGGCTCCACTATCATTGAGTAACCAACTTTCTTGACCTTTCGGTGTCGCACAGGCATCAACCCCTACACATAAACTTACGACTTTGTGGAGATTTGTGTTTTTGGTAAACAATCGCCCGGGTGAAAATTTTTATGCTAATGAAGAAGCCTCTGTATATGACGGCAAAAGAGAGAAAAAAAAAAACTATAGGGGTGCAAAATTTAAATGGATAATAGTTGAGGGGACTAAAATATAATTTTTTTTTTTTTTAAAAAAAAACCCCTTATCTACCAAACTATAATGTTTGGATTAACTTTATTTAAAAGGAAATATAACCCATAACCCCCTAGTGTAGTAGCAGACGACCCAAAACTTATTTTGAAAAAGTCAGAATAATATATTTACCAATTTATTATGATCTGACCAATATACCCTCCATTTATTACTGAAAATTCAAATTTTTTACCAAAAATAGTTTGAATGAAAACGATGATAAGAATATCACCCTGATTTTCTCGACGGTTGGAAAAAGAACAGATCCTTATTCAGAAGGATGTGTTGAAACACATTTCAGCTAAATCAAAACGTGGTCTCCGACCTAGATGGAGCTTTAAAGCTTCGGTAAGAAAGAGTCAAAGTAGGAAGAGCTTGCCGCTAACGGCGAGAAACTTGAGAAAACCGATAGTAGTGGGAAAAAAAAAATTTTAAGTGAACTATTTTCAAAAGTTATAGAATATGAAATTAAAACCCTAAAAAATCAATTTTAGGTAAATTTTGGGTTAAGTTGCATTACCTTCTGCAGTGGGTAAATTTTGTCGCAACATGCCAAAATAAGTAAATTTAATGATATAGTTTTTTAAAATAGGTAAATTTACATATTTGTTTAAAGACATGTAAATATACATTTGGAATATGCGAGTCTCACATCTAAAAATCAAAAATTGATAATGGAAATGATAATTGAAACTGTTTTGAAATCAAAGTCAAAAAACACACAGTGAATAATCAGAGTTTTTATAGATAGGTAAATTTATATATTTGTTTAAAGACAATGTAAATACTAAATATACATGAACTTCTAGTGGTAGCCGTGAAAAAAAATAGGTGCAGCAGCAGTTTCACGTTTTTTCAATGCAGCAATAGAGTTTGACGCAGGCCTTTTTTTTCACACCATTGAAATTTATTTTTTGAATAAATGGATATACCTTAATTAAAATTAAAATTTTGAATTGAAGTAAATTTAAAAAACTTTTCATAAAGACAAAAATTTAGTTACAGACTTTAAAAGGTAATAAAACTCTTCTTAATTTCAATAAAAAGGGCAAATCTGTCAATAAATAAAATCTAAATTCAAATTTTGAATTGAATGAAATCTTAAAAAGTTTCCATAAAGACATAAATTCAGTTATGACTTTAAAAGGTAATAAGGCTCCGTTTGTTTCACCGTAAAACGTCATTTGGAAAATAATTTGTTGGCCCAAATATATACCTCTAGAGGGGGGTGAATAGAGGTATTGCAAACTTTTCAAAATAATTACCAAATAAAAATTATGGTTCAATTAAATTCAGCGGAAGACAATGTTTGAATCACAATAAAACAATTGATACAATAAGTATATGAATTGAACAACAATTAATATAGCAAGTATAAGAATTGAAATGCAAGAGAAGAGTTAGAGAGATTCAAACACAATAATTAACGTGGTTCGGTCTCCGCCTACGTCCACGCCTCAAGAGCCGCGTCTTCAGGATTCCACAATCCACTATGGATCACTCATTCAAGGTAGAGAAACCTTTACAACTTACCTTCTTTCAAGGTGGAAGACAACTCACCCACAATCTACTTTCTATGTGGTAGATTATCACATACAAGGGTTACGCTCAACCCTTACAACTCACGTGATTACAATATGAGGTTTGAGTACAATAAAGAAGACTACTTAATGAGTAGAAGATGTATAATAATGAAGCTCTCACTAATATCTCTCAAAGATTAAGAACTATTCAATGGCTCAAGAGAGAATGATGAATCAAAATGAATAAATCACACAAGAATGATGTAGACTGAGTTTGAGTATGATTGTGTATGATCATTAGTTGATTCAAGACCCGTACAATGAGTATAAATAGGTTCCAAAACATATATGGCCGTTAGGGGTCAAAATAGAGTCGTTTTAAATTTTGCATAACCATTAGTCGACTAGGACAAGCCTATTAGTCGACTAACAAGGCTTTTTCAAAAGTATTTTTCATTCCCGGGCACGGTTAGTCGACTAGGACTAATGGGTCAGTCGACTAGCTCTTGAAAAATAGTTTGAACAAAATTTATGGGTTTGTTAGTCGACTAGGCACAAGGGTATTAGTCGACTACCAACTTAAAAACACATTTGGAAATTTTCTCCGGGATCGATTAGTCGACTAGCTAAGGGCTATTAGTCGACTAGCAACTTTGCAACAAAAACAAGGCTTCTGTACCTGCCATTAGTCGATTAGCAAGACAAAATTAGTCGACTAGGAAACCATTAGTCGACTAGACCAGGGTGCTTAGTCGACTAACTCATAATTTCTCAAACCATTGCATCATGACTTCTCTTAGTCAACTAGAACTAAATTGGTTAGTCGACTAGGGAAGTTGCAATGTCAATTTTTTGAAATTTTAAGTTAAAATCAACATAGAACACTTGGGCAAGTTAACTAAGTGTTCCAAAACATTTTTGGGCAAGTTTAAAATGTTTTTCAAAGATGTTTAGGCCAAAACAATAAGTATAAAACATTTTGTCTTTTGAGTCCATAAAGCCCATTATGAGTTTGAATCAATTTTGTGACCAAAATGTGATTTTCCAAGCTAAAACCTATGGTCTTTAAGTCATAGTCAATTGAGCCAATTAGTCCATCCTATAGAGAGATTTACAATATAAATCTTAAGCACTCACACAAGAACAAAAGCAAAGTCTTCAACACTTGAGTTTGGCTTGTGCTAGGCTTGCTTGGCTTCATCATTACACTTCAATAATGTTGTGGCTCGTGATAGGATTGCATCGATGCAATAGCTCTTCAAAGTCTTTGAGTGAATATGTAACATATTCACATCCACATAAGGTTCATTGTAGTGCATGAGCTTCATAATGGCTTGAGCCTCTTTCAATGACACTCAAAATCCTGTTCTTAATAAATATATACTAAAATGGATATATAAGAACTATAGGATAATGTCAATCACTCAACAAGGTTAGCCAAATAAACTCTCAATAAGGTTTGACAATTAAGCATGAGTGTATAACAAAGTATTCATATGCACAATTGAATAATCATAACACAATGTTTGTTATCATCAAAATCATACAACAAAGTTTGATTGAAGCCACAAGGCTAACAATCTCCCCCTTTTTGTTTATGACAAACATTGGGCACAATTTGCATATATAATAAATAAATCAAACAATGAAACAAATGAATCAATCAATGATTTGTGGCTCCGCCTAACAATATGCATATATGCAAAATATTACTAAAGAGACATATGGCATATTTTAGGTAAAACAAATCAATGATGCAATAATAAGTCCATGATGCAAAGATCATTAAGCCGCAATTCATACTTACAAATAAACACAAGATGATAATCAAATAGAATTACAAGACAATGATTGTTATCATCAAAATCAATCAACAATGGTGAAAGCCATAAGGCTAACAATTCATTTTCCAAATAACATTTTCTTGAAAATGACTCATTTTCCAGTGTTTGGTAGCGTCCTTGAAAATAATTGGAAAACGTTTTCATGTGTTTGGTATGCACAAAAAACATCATTTTCCAAAACACATTTTATAGAAAACGTTTTATGGTGTTTGGTATATACGTTATTTTCATAATCCACAAACATTATAATTTCATCCTTCCATAATTAATTCAAAAAATTAATCATGCTTATCATAATTCAAAAAATCAATCAAACTTCTCATAATTCAAAAAATTAAAAAATTAACCATATTTTACATAATTCAAAATAACCATACTTCTCAAAATTCCAAATATACTTAAAATAAACAATCATGAATTGGCACCTACGGTTACAGACACCTAAATACCCTCAGCCTCACCATCAACGAACAACAAAACCCTCCCTCCGGTTCCAAAATCTCCAATAACTCTACAATTCCCTCATGGGTTGATGGGCATGCTCGAAACCCAAGAACTATGGGAACGGCTGAAACCACAGCTCAAGTGCATCCTTAGCTATTCACTCGAACGCTCTTATCAACGGCGGTGACGAATTATGGTGTCGAGGTGGTGATCGGAAAATTGGAGCGAGTCGAGGTGGAGGGAGGGCGAGTTGACTCAGTGGTACTTGAGGGAGGCAGAGTAATTGATGCTGATGGGGTTGTATTGGCCCTTGGACCATGGTCCAGCAGATTATCACTTTTATCTTCGATATTTAGAGTGTATGGTCTCAAGGCTCACGGTATAGTTTTGGAGCCAAAAGAGCCCGATGCGATTACTCCTCGTGCCCTTTTTCTTAGTTATTATTCTTCCCAATGAGGAAAACCCATGGACCCAGAAGTGTATCCTCGTCCTACAAGTACGTTAACAGAATCAGAGTGATCACTTTTGTTTGGTTGGTGAGAAAACATAAAACTTGTAATTGAGCTTAATCTTATATTTTTCTACATTTTCTCGGTTTCTATTGTGATCAATTTACTTTTGTTTGGTTGGTGAGAAAACATAAGAAAACTTGCAATTTAGTTTAATCTTACCTTTAATTTTCCAAGTTTTCTCGGTAAACAACAGAGGATTTGCTTATTGTTAACTGTGTATGCAAAAATTGTGGATGTATAATAAAGTATTGATTTGGGTATTCAGGGGAGGTGTACTTGTGCGGGATGTCGGTGGAGGCAGAGGTGCCGGAGGATCCGGAGCAGGTAACGGGTGACCCGGAATCGATACGGGTGCTGAAGAAGGTTGCACGGACAGTATCGAGCCATTTGAGGGAAGGCGAAGCACAAGTGAAGGCAGTTTTGAGTGTTTTACGAAAAACTTGGGCGTAAAACAATGAGATCTAAAATAGTGTATTTGTTTATCAGTTTTCCATTGACCAAAAGATAGTTTTTTGTTGACCATATTTTCTGGTGCAACCAAACACCGGAAAGCATGTAAAACATTTTACAACAAATGTTTTACGGTGAAACAAACGGAACCTAAAACTCTTCTTAATTTCAACAAAAAATGGCAAATCTGCTAATAAATAAAAAAAATTGACTTTGAAAAAGGTTGGAGGGATTTTTGGGTAATGTATAGAGTGTTTTGGGTCTATTGGTATAAAATCCAAATTCTAAGGGGCTCTGGATAATTTTATCCATCTAAAATCACTTTTGAAAAAGTACCTCCTCATATATCTCTTCAGATTTGTGTCTAAAATATCTCTCAATGTATAAAATATTCCATACTAGAAGTGATTGCCGCAAAAAAAAAATAAAAAAATTATATATATAATTTTGGCCGGTCATCTTATCACCTCTCAAATCATTGAAAAATAATTATCATCTAATTTTTAAAATCAAATAGAATTTTAAATTCTAAAATTGATATTAGTTGAAGAAAATCCAAATGGGCCTTAAAATGAGCATTTTAAGTCC
The DNA here is from genome assembly GCA_017140935.1 of Hamamelis virginiana. Lineage (NCBI taxonomy): Eukaryota > Viridiplantae > Streptophyta > Magnoliopsida > Saxifragales > Hamamelidaceae > Hamamelis > Hamamelis virginiana. The sequence continues at coordinate 1,393,079 of JAESVK010000285.1, read as the reverse complement.
AGCCCATTAAAAATATGTTGAAATTAATATCAGAGATCCATTACTGGTGGGGCCCACCAAAGAAAATCAAAAAATAAAAAATCATCTGCATCACCATGTCTGATGTCTCCCTGATCTGTTTTGGCAACTGATGTTATCATAGTGATGCCGCTGTTGTGCTAGAGTCCAAACGTGATTCAATGGCAAGGGGAGTGAATCACAAAGCACGCTGTCAATTGTTAGGTGGCAGATGGATGGATGGGCCCATGAGCCCTGACCTACCCACCTCAACAACGCCCTTAGCCTTGGCGTCTTCAAAGTCCACAAGCCAACCCAATCCAACTACCCAAGCCAGTCCCGCTCCATTACCATCTCCAGTATCTAAAGTGACAGAAACACCCTTATATATTGCTTCCATTTTTTATATAGAAATTAGTTTTATTTTGTATCATTAGCTTCTAAATTAATCTCATTGGAAAATGCTATTTCACCTGTTTATTTCATTTTTTTTACCATCACTCTTATGTGGACACTAATTTTTAAAATATAAAAATATTACTTTTTATTTATTTAAATGTTACATCAGATGTCAACTAAAGTGAATGGAAATATATGGATGAAACTGGTGGTTGGAAAAATAGTTTATTTAAAATTTTCAAGCACTCTTTTGAAAACACATGTACGTCATAAAATTGGAGAACTCAATTTAATTATGACGGTTCTTCGGATTGCCTTATGTCTAATTTTGATAATACGGTTTTATGCATTTGACCATGAGTAATAATTGTGATAAATACAATGGTGAGGGTAAAAAATTCTATAACTAAATTTTGAGTGCTATCAAGTATACTAAATGAATTGATTAAATTCATTCATCAATTAATATGATATTCACAATTATTTTTTAAGTAAAAAAAGGGGTTTTCAATATTTTTTATAGTAAATTTCACAAAATCTCCTAAACTATTGGTCGATTTGACATAAACTTTAAAATCAAACGAATATCATTCTTAAATTATTTGAGCTTTACGAAACTTCTAAGAATTTCAAAATTAAACAAATAATCCATAAACTATGAAGTTGTAACAATTTATCCCCTCTTGGTTAAGAAATTTTTAGAAAAGTTAACCACGTAAGCTTTATGTGATGAAATCAAATTAAATTAATATCTAAATTATTCCTTTATAATTGATATAAATATTAAATTTAGTGAAAAAATATATTACAAAAATAAAATTATAGGTGGTTTATTTTCGTTATATTTAATATTTAAACCAATTTTAAAAAATAGTTTAAATATTAAATTATTTCAATGAAATTTATATGTTGTTCACATGGTTTATTTTCTTCAAATTTTTTAACTGCGTGAGAGACAAAATATCACAGTTTATGAAATAACCATTATTATAATTCCATAATCATATAAATGCAAAATCAATATTAATATCACCTTCATTTCTTTGTAAAACATAAAATAAAAAATAAAAAAATAAATTTTATTTTTATTTTTTTCAAATTTTTCATATGAATCAAAAGGAGAGTAAGGTAATTTGACGGACTTTCATGCAATCCATAAGGACTGTTTGGTATTCCCGCATATTCTGTCCTATTATACCCCGTCAAGCTCCAACAGCGGACTCTACGAGAAAAATAAAATGGCCTTCTCTCGCTTTCAAATCATGTTATAAAAGAGTCTCAACAAAACACGCGAAGCTTTCTCTTGTCAGATCGCACCTCTCTCGATCTCTTCTTCTTCTACTTCTTCTAGTTGCCGTCACAGAGAAAGAGTCATGGCGTGTGCGAGTTTCGCAAAGCTGAACGCATCGTCTTCTCAGTGGATCGGACAACAGTCCTTCACCAACCAACGCCACGGATCGTCAACTCGGTTCGCGACTCGCCGAGTATCTGTCCCCATCCGAGCTGGATCATACTCCGACGAACTCGTCCAAACCGCTGTGAGTTCTTGCCCTACCTATCTCTTAATTAAAGACTTTTTATCTTTACTCCTGTTTGGTTGCTGAGAAAACTGAGGATAAGAAAAGAAAAGAAACGTCTGAATTTTGTGTTTTATATTGTTTATTTTTTAATTAAATTTTAAAACTGGGAGGTTTTTCTTTTCTTGGGTATCTAGTAATGAAAATCTGAGAACTGAGATCCAAAATTTCCAGTTTCTTAGTAACCAAACGGTGAATCATTTGACTTTCCTTCTAGATACCCTTTTATTATTATTATTATTATTTGAACGCTTTGCTTTTATAAAGTTTTTTTGTTTTTGTGATGAAGCTAATGTTTTAGTATTTGTGTTTGTTATTGCTGTTGTTGAAATCTCACGTTTAAATTATCCAAAAAAAAAAGAAATCTCACGTTTAAAGATTTCTTAGAGTTTTGTTAGCTAGTGATCGAAAATTGTGGACTTTTAATTAACGATCATGTTCTATGCTGGAATTCATGTCTATAAATGCTTTCTGCGATGATGTAATTGGATTGCAATAATTTATTTTTATATGGTCAAAACTAATTTAAATTCTTTTATATGATTTTTTTATTTTTTTTTTTGGGTAGATGCAACTGATTAATTCCAATTATGATTGGTATGTAGCTTTGATATCCTATTCATCTCGTTACCTTTGTTAACTTGTCACTAACCTGATCATCCAGTGTCCATGTGTTTTTCCCCACCTCGGCTCTCTGTGTCAATGGAAGTCCTTTCCTGTCACGAAGTTCTGTGTTTCATTTGGCTTCCTCTTTTAAATAAGGCTGGTTTCAAGTCTACCGCATGATTGCTATAACTTTTTTCAGAGGATTCCCTTCTCCAAAGTACTTTCCTAGCACAGAATATATGGTCCAGTTGGTTATCTGATTCAAAAAACCTGATTTTAATTTTAAGGTCTTCATGAGAGCATCTGAAACGTGATTTGTTGGGTTTTTATTTTCTTCTTCTTCTCCTTCTTCTTTTTTGTAAATTATGTCAAGTTCGAAGAAGACCAGTCAAAAGTTGGGTGGAAGTTCACTCCACCACTTGCTTGATGAGAACATTTGTGTATCACTAATTGTTACTATTTGAAGCATTGTCACATTGTAGTTGGTTCTCTTTATGCCTTATTGTTTGTTTGTTTGTTTGTATTTACTTTTTTTTAATGAACAGCATTTTGGTGCCTAATTTAAGTGTTTAATATTTATGCAGTCTGGGGATTTTTTATCAGTTAACGGGTGTTAATAGTCTTCTGTTACACTTGATTTACTTATTTTTTGTCCTCAACGCCCAATTAATCAATTGAAATGTGTTTGTGCAAAGTGGGCAGAATGTAGCACTTTATAAAGATGTCATGATTTCTCCTCAATCGTGACTTGCATTGTTCTTCAATCATGACATTGCAAGTCCACGCTTAATAGTAGTAAAAGTATCAGCTGTAGTGGAAGTAGGTTATTGTGCTTAACTGCTTTTGGTTTTCATTTTGATGGTTTAGAAATCTATTGCGTCTCCTGGTCGTGGCATCCTTGCCATTGATGAATCAAATGCAACATGTGGGAAGAGGTTAGCATCTATTGGCCTGGACAACACAGAATCCAACCGACAGGCTTATAGGCAACTTTTGCTGACTACTCCAGGTTTGGGTGAATATATTTCTGGTGCCATTCTTTTTGAGGAAACACTCTATCAGTCAACAACAGATGGAAAGAAGTTTGTGGACTGCTTGCGTGAGGAGAAAATTGTGCCTGGTATCAAAGTTGATAAGGTATGCTGTCATTAAATGTTCCGTACTTAAGAAAACTGTTCTAGGCAATTCAATCACCCATTTTCCATTTTTCTATTTGGTTTGCAGGGTTTGGTTCCCCTACCAGGATCCAACAATGAATCCTGGTGCCAAGGCTTAGATGGTTTGGCTTCAAGATCTGCCGAATACTATAAGCAAGGTGCTCGTTTTGCAAAGTGGTAAGCCAATCTTTCCTTTTCAAACTTGCACTGAAATACTGAATAGTGTATATGTGAAACTTTGGTTGAAAATTTTCTATTAAGAAGAAGGATCTACCTCAATGTTTTCTTGTCAATTTTATATGTTTGTAACTTGAAAAGCATGTTTTGTGGCATATATTGATCTGATGCTCATCTTTAAATTAATTTTCTAGGCGGACAGTTGTTAGCATTCCTTGTGGTCCTTCTGCTCTGGCTGTTAAGGAAGCTGCATGGGGACTTGCACGTTATGCTGCCATTTCTCAGGTATGCCTTTAAATTTGTGCATGAAATGGAATTCAGGTGTTTGTGCATGAAATGGAATTCAGATGCATCGTCCCTCTTTTTCGTTTTGCCACAAATGTACTTTCTTTAGTTTGTTAATAATTTGGCAAGAGTACTCTAAAGTATTTGTACCTTCTAGTACAGCATTGGAATAAAATTGAAATGAGTTGCAAAAATCCTAGTATCATTGATAGATTAGCATCATAGACATGTCCAACCCTCACCATGAATTATGAGAAGCCATGATAGCATGGGGCCTCACCTCGCAGATGACATCATCCTCTAACAAAATAAGTGGTAGTGAATGGGATGTTGCCCTTTGCCTGTGATGCTATGAGGACAAAAATAAATAAAATAAATTGCTAATTTGTTCGAGACATTTTATTCCTAATTGTTGTGCTTCATTGCTGTTTTTGCCCTCAAACCGATTCATATATTTTATGCATCTTATTTTGACTGTTGTATTTCACTGCAGGACAATGGTCTTGTGCCCATAGTGGAACCTGAGATTCTTCTTGATGGGGACCACCCAATCGAAAGGACCCTTGAAGTGGCAGAGAGCGTGTGGTCGGAAGTCTTTTACTACTTGGCGGAAAACAATGTTTTTTTTGAAGGAATCCTACTTAAGCCCAGCATGGTAACTCCAGGGGCTGAACACAAGGAGAAGGCTTCTCCAGAGACCATCGCCAAATATACACTCACCATGCTTAAGAGGAGAGTCCCTCCCGCAGTTCCAGGAATCATGGTACAATCACCTGAACCCTTTTCTGAAGAATTTACATGCTACATTACTGTTTCCTCTGTTCTTTTGATAGGGAGTTTGAAATCCTTAGAGATCTTATGGTTAAAATATTTACCAATCCAGTGAACACAACCGTCCAGCTGGTTATTCGTCTTAACTATTCTGCATATTTTCTAGTTCCAATTGAGTTTACTCTTTGCCACAAATGTGGCTATAATGTTGTTGACGTGGACTCACAAGGGACCAGTTCAAAAAATTGTGGTTTGGATGGAATAAAATTTGAAAATGTTGGCCTTGTGTCTTAGTCACCAAGGCAAGCGAGATAATCCCATTATACCCTCTATAATTGTTAAATGGCATAACGGTGTATTTGTGTTCTTGATATCAAAAAGATGGTAAGTCTCTTGGATTCTGTTTGTCCCGTTTGTATGCATTCTCTTTGTCCCGTTTATATGCATTGGATTTCCGCTGGGAAATATTAATTTCTAAAAGAGTTTAAGAGTACTGAATGTTTGTTCTGTTTACTCAGTTTTTATCAGGAGGACAGTCTGAGATGGAAGCTACACTGAACCTCAATGCAATGAATCAAAGCCCCAACCCATGGCATGTTTCCTTCTCATATGCCCGTGCGCTGCAAAACACTGTGCTAAAGACATGGCAAGGACGTCCTGAGAATGTTGAAGCTGGACAGAAGTCTCTTTTGGTGCGTGCAAAGGCAAACTCACTGGCTCAGCTTGGAAGGTACTCTGCCGAGGGTGAGAGCGAGGATGCCAAGAAAGGAATGTTCGTCAAGGGTTATACTTACTAAGCCAGAGTTTAATGCAACTCACACCTCTTGGCCCTTGCTAGATTTGTACTCTCTATTTGCAAATTTTTTTCCCCGAGAGACTTACTACTTTCTAGATAAGCTTTTTCATTTTCTTTTCCCCCTCCCTTTTCCTTTCTGTAAGACTTAGAAGTGCTTGAATAATGACCCTTTGGGAAGGGAAAAAGTTTTCTGACTGTGACCCGGGAAAAGGTGGGCAAGTGAAAGCGAGACTATATGTAATTTTATCATATTAAGCTATGTTTCTTGAAATTTATGGATGTTGAAATTTTGTTCTGGTTCATCTCCACGAGTGTGAGCTGTGAAGTGGTGCCATGGTGAATTTGCATGGGTTTGCATGGGGGTTAAAAAATCTACGTCCTCTTATTCATCTATTTAGTTTTGAATGGAGAATGGATGCTCCGCGATTGCTGCTTATTAAGCACTTAAGCAGGACTTAGCATTCCGTGCTTGCCGTTTATTTGTAAGGATCAATTTACATTAAAAATATTAGAGCATCCACAGCAGTGTAGTCAGCAAAATTTAGCCAAAGCTAAATTTTGGCTACAAAAAGTGATTTTTTGCTATTTGGCTTTTAACTAAATTTTGTTTGCCACAGCAGTGTAGCTAAATTTTTTTTGCTAAACCCTTTTATTCCACTTTTACCCTTATTCTTCCTTATCAATTACATCATATACCCTTCATTCATCTCCGGCCGACATTGAGCATAATCTCTCATCTCTCTTTCCTTTTCCTCTTTTTCTCAATGTTTCTCCTCTTTTTCTCTCTTTCTCATTGTTATCAAACCTGGACCGGATCGGCCGGTTCAACCGGGAACCGGTCCCCTCTCCGGTTGGTTTAACTCACAAAAATCCATTTTTTTAAAAAAACGTTCAACCCGGCAGTTCAACCGGTCAACCCGTTTCTTTTTTTTTTTCAAAAAAATTTAAAAATTTTAAAAATTAAATTAAATTTTTTTTTAAGGTGCTAAAATGACTAAAATAGTCCCAATATTTTTAAAATCTCTTAAAGTCAAGAAGGCTAAAAATACAAATTAGTCTTAAAAAATCCAAAATAACAAAAAGAAACCAAAACACCTAATTTAATAATACAATATTCTTATCTTGCATTTTAAAAAATATATATAATAAAGATTGATCAATAGTAATTATCAATTTTCAATTTTGATGATTGCGCATAAATTCAAATATATGAATTGATTGTACAAACATTTAAAAAAAATTATATTTTGAATCATCTACAGCTTTTATTCTAATAAATAAATAAATAAATAATATATTTATGACGTCACGGTTCAATCCGGCAGTTCAACCGGTTGACCCTTAACTCGGTAACTTTTCTTGTTCGATGAATGGTCCGGATTTTAAAACAATGCTCTTTCTCCTCTGATTCTCTCTCTTCTCACCTTCACCATTAACTCCGGCCGGCGAAGCTCCATCAACGGATGACGACACAACACTGGCGAAGCTCGATCACTGTGATTTTTTCGAAGTCTGTATGGTAAGCCTCAAACTATTTTTAGGTTTTTTTGTTTATTTATTTTTAATCTTATATATGTTTGTTTGATGATTGTTGCTTGAATTTTGTGAGAAAGTTGTTTGGACTGTTGAATGATGATTTTTTTTTTTTCATTATGTCTTGTTTGATTGTTAATAAAAATGGTGAGAAAATTTCAGTGATGTGATTCCAACGGTCATTTATGGAGGACAAAATGGGTTTTTGCTACAAATTTGCTGAATCAATTGGCTTTTGCTGATGAACAGTGAGCAGCAAAAAGAGGCCATTTTTAGCTCGCCACTGTTCATAGAGCAAATTTTTTTTTTTACTTCAGCTAGATTGCTGCAGTCGATTTTTAGCCAACAAATGTGATTTTTTGCTTTGGCTGTTGGGATAGGCACACTGCTGTGGATGCTCTTACATCATATAATCTTTTGGCTATTTGCATGCATTAGGGTTTCTTTCCAATGTTTTCTAAACAAAACGTACCTTCAGTCAGTTTGAATCAAGAACTAAACAATCTACCTTTGATTGTAACTGCATGCAATTTAAGCAAATGGTATACAAATAGCTTAGGGTGAACTACAACTCGATTATCATTAGTCTCTTGTCCACTGTCGCCCATAAGTTGAAATCAATGATTCTATATTTTTAAGAATTATCATTCTTCCAAACTAAATTGTCTTAGAATGCTCTTCCCGTAAATGGGCCAAAGTGTTCATTTTTTATTTTTTTAAATAAATTTAATAATAATAAGTCATTTATTTTAAAATGCAAAAAAAAATTGATTGAACCATTTCATTTGGAAAGGGATGAAAAGAAAAGCCCTACATGAATAATGATGCGGGCATGCTACTTGTAGAATAATAAAATCCACTTTATCCCACAATGCCTAAATAAAAGGTCTATGGTCCTTTACCTACAAGTTTAGGCTTTTAGGTTATAAACTTAACATGGTATCAAAATACTGGTTATCCACGTGACAAGATCTAAACGAACCTGTACATGAAGGGAAATGTAGAATAATAAAATTGACTCTATCCCACATCCCCTAGATAAAAGGCTTGCTATAACTCCATCGCCTAAGGTGCCATAGCTTCCTACAAATGAAAATCAATTTTTGAGAAGTAATTCCTGATATGGGCTTTCTAAAAAATCATTTAAAAAAAATTAGTGTTTGATAAATATAGATTTTAAAAGTCCTTTTGTGTCTACAAGTGTGGAAGTTATTATTTCTACAAATGTGGGTTTTCAAAAGTAATTTTTATTTTTTTTGTTACTTTTCCCAAATAGACTTCCCACAACTCGACTTATTCAAAAAGTCAATTTGGAAGAATTCACCAAACACCTTTTTTTTTTTTTCAAAATGACTTTCGAGGCTAGAAAGTCCATTTAAAGCCTCCCAAAATCTAAGCCAAACGCCCCCTAAATCTACTCTTTTATAATGTTTTGAAAATACTGTATGATTTGGATGGTACATTGGGTGGGTACCTTTCTCTCCCTCAAAAAGAAAATGGTGGATGTTTGAATGTTGACCTCATTTTCAAACTTTTGAATTAGGAGAATTATCTTATGAGTATAGTGCATTATTTTGATAATATTATTAATTATACAAGAAACTAAAAAAAAAAAAAAAAAAAAAATGATAAGTCTATTAGCCTTAAGGTTTCAAATTGGGGGATTGTGGTATGGTTTTGACAATTACAAACAAATTACCTTGTATGACATAAATTTGGAAGCCATAAATAACACTCCATTGAAGTACTCTTTTTTTGTCATGTTTTTCAAATTTGGCAAAGACAAACTCTTGTGGGAGTCCACTAAAAATGTTCTAAAATAGATGAAATAGATAGGTCAAATAGCAGAATCTCATCCATCTCCCAACATTTGTTTATCCAATCCATTAGTAGAGTTGGAATTGTAAGAGTTTATCTAATGGCAAAATGCAAATATTTATATCCAAATTTATATTTTGCAAAGTTATAGAGAAAATGAACAGAGATTAGGATTAGGGAACTCAAATGGTTCATTATCCAAATTTGAATTTAGAGAATAAAATGGTGAAGTGGCACATTTATATTAATGCAAATTGAAATTTAAAATTTGAAATTCATTTTGACTAAAAAATAATAATTTGATTTACATCACCATTAGAACACCAACATTGTTATCTCCATATTTAAAACTATGGATATGGATATAATTTTGCATATTTCATTGAAGTGGCTCTAGCCAGGTCATGTCCATTTCAAGGCTAGCGGCCGAACCCGCCCAAATGCTGACGTGGTCATCTATGCGTGTTATCACGCGCTTATCCGCTCGTGAGACCAAACACCATTTCTTAACTAGAACCCAACTCCACTGTCACCGTAAGCACGAGGTCCCCAGTCTCTCTCTGTCTCTCTCTACCATTCTCTCCGAACCCTCTGAAAAGATCAAAAGAGAAGCACTGTACCTATCAAAACTGCAGGATCGAAAAATCCCACTTGAAACCGAAACCACCACGTCTCCACCTCACCTTGCATGCCCGCTTCTCTACAATTCCTATCTCTCCAATTCCCCTCCACTTCTTCTCACTACAAAACCCTAAAAACCTCAACGGCTCATCCTCTGGTTCCCATGAAGGACCGACCTCCGTCATCGTATGGCTCTGTGTACGTCCCGCCGCATCATCGATTAAGGTCCGTCATCACTTCTCCTTCTTCTGTCGACTCTAAAGTTAGGGGCAATCAAGGTGCGTTTGTAAACCCTAGAACCAGTCCTTTACCTTACTTGTATCAGCAGCAGCAACAGCAGCAGAATAAGAGGAATTGTCAGTATGATCGCGGGTTCGATGATTATTCGGAGGAGGGTTCCGATCGTGAAATCGAGGTGCCTTCGTATGCGGTGAGATTGATGTGTAATTTTAAGTGGGTTTATGGCTTTTTGTTGATTTGATTGCTTTGTTTGTTTGCCGTGAGAAAAAAATTGTTATTGGGTTTGCCTTGCTTGGTCTAGTGTTCTGTTTGGAAGTTTGAGATATAATTGGAGTGTAAAATGGTAATGTATTTGACTGAGAGAGTTTATCTTTTAATGGTTTTAGCTAATCAAATTCTTTATTTTTGTTTTTTAATGGGTTTTCGTTTGGAAGTTTTCATTTGGTCTTGTGAATCAGAAATGGGTTATCTATTGTCATATTGAACAGTAGTGGGTTAATGGCGGTAACACCGCAAAATCACATATAGCTGTTGAATTGCATCATAGTGGTAATTTCTATTGTCAAATCAACTCAACAGATCAGTACTCCTTTTTATTTGGAGTTGGCCACCAGAATCTGGGTTTCGCTTTTGGCCATCTATGGCTGCGCTTTTTGTTATGTCAGATGTCAACATATGGTTCATCTCTTTCTCTCCATTTTCCTTTTTGGTCTCCCCATCGTCCACATGGTCGATGCTGCAATTTTTGGCCTTTTTAAATGGCCAAAACCTCGAATACAATTGTATGTCATCTTATCACCAATTGACGCTGCCGTCAACTTGTCACTACCATATTCATTTCTAATCCATCCTCCTTTGTCTTGCCACTCATCCATCTCGATAATTGCATTTTATTTTATGAATATCTTTGTTCATAACTGCGTATCATTGTCACCATAAAGAACAAAAGAAAGATTGATGGCTTTTAAGACTTCTCTTTTAATTTGTGGTTACATGCTAATCAAACAGCACTCTAGAAACACCACGTTCTTTTATCAAACTCTGATCCTAAAGCCAACATTCTCTATATTCCACTTCATCAATAATAACTGACCTTCATGGCGATTTTTTTTTTTTTTTGATAAACAACTTCATTAAAAAATGAAAAAGAATACAAGATGGACGAGTAGTCCTTAAAGAAAAAAAAATGCCCAAAAAAGAGAGAGCTTCAAGGTGGGTAGTGATTCCTGTAAAAGTCACCAAAGGCATAGCTCCTCTTTTCACCAAAGAATCGATTTCCTGATTAACCAACTTATGCACCCTACAGAAAGTAACACCTACCCAGGCTGCTATATCAAAATTTCCTTTTGAATGGTGCCCACATCTCCAACTTCTTTTCACCCCATTCTTAGCCCAAGTTATCACTGTGGAAGAATCTTCCTCAATCAAGATGTCTCTAAGCTCATTAGCCTCTGTATGATTACTAAATTCTTCTCGCTAGACCTTCAAATAGTCAAATGATCTATTGATCTCTTTATACGCCGCTTGCCTGTGTCAAGTCTTTAGCTAAGCTTTTATGTACCTCACTTCTACGATGACACATGTATAAAACAGGATACATTTCAACTTCTTGTGCAAACCACCTATCTTGCATGCAGTAGTCAATATTTTGGTCTAGTAAAATCAAAACACAGGTGCGACACATGTCATCACCATATTTAACCTTTCAACTTTTGTTTTACATTAAATTACCCCCACTTATCATTAAGTTGAGGGGATTGGGAAAAAAAAGAGAGAGAGTAAAAGGAGGAGAGTCATCGAACTACTAGTGCAATTTATCTTAAAAACTTCTTATCCATACAAATACCTACACATCTTAAAGTATCCTATTACTAAGCCACATTATGTATTCATACTGTAATATTCGCCCATAATCATCTAAGTCAGAGGCCTGCAAGACGGTCTAATACTTAAGTGTTTACTACTGTCACCCCTTATAGGTGTTTCCTGCAATTGGCTCAATTTCTCTCCTTAAGCCAAACTCTATCTCACTTTCCTGCTCTATTAATGCAAAGTCCTTGTTACAGGCGACTTTACTATAATTTGAAAGGCGGTGTTGCTACCATCATATCACAACACCTTCTGACAAGTATACCTCAGCATTGACAACCCATAGCTGTGAGTCAGCAAGCATATGCAAGAACCCCCATCTACAATAGGTTTGTTGGGAACCCGTCTTTGTTGAGGAATTTAATGCCACTTGTACTTTGTGCTTGGAGTCCTTGATGACTATATGCACTATTGCGGTTGGTGAGTGCTAGGCTTGACACTGCAAAGATATAGAGTTGAAAAACAAGATCTGTACTAAGCTTGACTATATTGCCACTTTTAGTGGCTGATTGGCGTAGCTTTTGGGAGGCTCCAAATGAACTTCCTAACCTTAAAAGTTATTTTGGAAAAAAAATGTGTGTTTGGCGTGTTCTTCAAAATGGACTTTTATAAAAAGTCAGTTTACTTGGAAGTCCATTTGGGAGAAGGAAAAAAGTTTGCTTTTGAAAACGCATTTTTGTAGGAAGTTATTCTTCCATACTTTTTGATACAAAAGGACTTTTAAAATCTGGATTTGCCAAACACTATATATATATACAGAAATGCTATTATGAGGCCCACTTTACGCAAGGTTGCGTAAGGTCGCCTCCATATGGTCAATTTTATATGACAGTTCATAAAACTGACCGTTGGATTAGATGCTCATCTTTTGTATGTCATGCATGCAAAAAATCACAGTGATCCGACGGTTGGATTTTTGAAAACATCTACGTGCAAAAAATGGTGATATTTTGAAGAACAAATGAATTGCATATTTTCACAACGACTTTTTTCAAAAATCAACCGTCGGATCACAGTGATTTTTTGCAGGCATGACATACACAAGATGGACATCTAATCCAACGGTCAGTTTTACGAACTGTCATATAAAATTGGCCATAAGGAGGAAACTTACGCAACCTTGCGCAAGGTGGGCCCCATAATAGCATTTCTGTATATATATATATATATATATATATATATATATATATATATATATATTTTTCTAAATGGCTTTTTAAAAAGTTCATCTTAAGAATCACTTCTCCAAAAATGACTTCCATTTGTAGGATGCTGCGCCAAACGCCACCTTAATCTGTGTTGAAAAACAAGATCCTCGGGATGTGGTCATGTAGAGTTGTTTGTGAAATTGGGAAGGTTGGGGTTAGGTTTGAATGGTGCGAGGTTATTATTGGTTTTGGGATAGCCGTCGCATAGTGCAGTTGGACCTCTACAGAGAAGTCTGGATTGTGAAATTGGTAGACCTCACTCTAATTTGTTTTCATGTATGCGGCACATGCACAGTGTATGCTACCCACTACTTGTCACTTATATGGGCAAAAGTTTAACCTATTTCGATTGGAGAATCTTTGTTAGCTTTCTGTACTCTTTCTTTCGTTTAGTTCAATAAAGATTTATTTTCTTCACAAACATATGAAAAAAGTCTAGTTATGTGTGAATAATTCTTTGTCAGTAGCAATTAACTAGTGTGATGTCATTTTGCTTATGGGTGCATGCACATAGATGATGGATTGATGGTACATTCATCCTATGTGTAGTAGTGTGTAGAAATACTGAACCATTATTAATGCATTGATCTTTTTAAATCCCTTTTTTTAATGCTTGCTTTTGGACATTTGATCTTTACTGTCAGTGCAAATTTCTATGTATTTGTTTCATAGTAGTCAATTCGTTGGTGACTTGGTGTATCAAATTATCAATTATCTAATTATTGTCGTTCACATCTCCTTGATCTTGTGTATCATTTCGTGCTTATTTTTTCCTATGCATAAGAGGCATACAGACACGTGCATGTGTTCACATGTTTATGTAAGCATTTAGGTATGTACAAATACATATATTACAACGTTTATATATTTTTTATAAAGTGATTGTTTATTGTTTAATTACGCTTTTCAGGGTGCTTCCACTCCTGATAACATGGATCAATGGAAACGGAAGTTAACCATGCTTTTACGTGACAAGGATAAGCAAGAGCTGGTGTCAAGGGAGAAAAAAGACAGACGTGATTTTGAGCAAATTTCAGCTTTAGCAAGTAGAATGGGTTTGTATAGGTATCTTAAGCTTCATTTGAATTGATGTTTTTATCATTACATTGGCTATTGGTTACCATGGAGATTTCTGAGTAAATTTTTTTTTTTTTTTTTTGCAGCCATCTATATGTTAAAGTTGTTGTCTTTAGTAAGATCCCATTGCCAAACTATAGATTTGATTTGGATGATAGGCGTCCACAGAGGGAGGTATTTTCTTTTAATTCTGTTTGCGTTATGATCCTTTCTAGTTGTTAATTTTCCAACCTAAAAGTTTAAGCTTGAATGTGGAGGACCCAATACAGGTACACGAAGCTATAACAAGCCTTCTATTTAGGCGATATGGGATAGAGTGGATGCTATTCATCTACACTTCCCCTCACGTGCAGGCTCATTTATGTCTTGTCACGTGGATAACTAATGCTCTGATACCATGTTAAGTTTCCAACCTAAAAGTCTAAGCTTGTAGGTGGAGGGCCCAATACAAGTATATGAAGCTATAATAAACCTTCAATTTAGGAGATGTGTGATAGAGTGAATTCTATTCTTCTACACTAGTTTACCAGAATTTTGATTAACATCCCAGTTCTCTCTCCAGTTTTGTTTGGATGCTACAATTTTTTTTTTTTTTTTTACTTTTCTTTGCTGAATACGGACTACAAAACTGCCCCTTCTGACTGCCCCATCCTCCCACTTCCCAGTTTCTTAGCTAGGTTGGCTTCTATTGTTTAAAACAAATTTATATTTATACCCATGTTTTTTTCCGATGTTCAAGTTTTTTTTTTTTTTTTCCTGTCTATTTCTTGTTTACATGCCTCTTAAGCACTTTACTGAAGCTCTCAGAAATTGACAGGTGACTTTACCTTTTGGTTTGCAAAGAAAAGTGGATTCCCATCTTGGAGAGTACCTTTCTCAAAAGACTCGGACTAAGGAAAGTACTGGAGATAGTGCGTTTTCAAGATCAAGCAGTAGTGGCAGTATCGCTACTGATGAAGGGCTTTTTGAGCAGCCAGAGCTGTTGTTTGATAGTAAGGCTGTTGCAGAGAAAATCATTTGGCGGAGAAGTTTACATTTGCGTAATCAGCAACAAGCTTGGCAGGTTTAATTTACCCTCTGACCAACTAGAACATCCTGTTTCTATAGTTATCTCAATGAAATTCTTTTGCGTATCTTTATGTTACTACTCAGAATATAGCATTTTTTTAGGCTATTTTATCACTTTGGCAGGTTACTTTGCCTTAAGTTGACTGCTTACTGCTTTGATGGATGTCGATTTTTCTTTTCTTCGTTTTGTTTTTGCGTTTTTTTTTTCCCCCTCCCTTTGCTAACTTCTGTGGGGTCGTCTTTTTCTATAACATTGAGGCTGTGTCTGTCAAAACTTTATATGATAAGAAGTCCTTTATGGAGAATTGATTCCTAAGAATGACTTTTTGAAAATGCATTTGGAAAGAAAATGCTATTTGGTGAATGTTAATGCTAACTTTGTTTGCTACTTACAGGTGTCATCATTTTATTGTAGTAGTACTAAATTTTCATGATTCTTCTTGTCACCAAATCATATTTGAGAAGTAATAACTGCAAATGTGGGGCCTCTCTCTCATCTAAGCCTTTTTTCCCCCCAAATCTGCTAAAGTGCCGAGATACCAGTCGCATGTGTGTGAAAATACATAACAGTCTTTATTGGTCAGTCTAGGGACACCCAAATGACACTATTGGAATAATTCATTGAAACAAAGGAAAAATCATGCCCATAATGCAACATAAACACCACATTCATCCCTTAGATATACACAAATCATGAGAGGTGATCCACTGCAGTGGACATCAGAAGCATCAAGGATCCTTACCTTGGAGACAACAATGTGATGGCAGCAGTATTAACATCAGCTTTCAAAATAATTTTTTTTCTTCTTGAACCTAAGAAATCGGATTTAATGGTTCTGCTTGCTTCTGGTGGAGGGACACCATGACTTGAGCTTCTGCTGCTGCCACTGTTTCATCATTATCTGTAGCATATAGGATCCGCTTCATCACTGCCACTACTGCTCATGCTACTAGTGAGGATGATGACATTGCAGATGGACTGTCATTTCTCCAAGCTTTAATATGGTTTCCTAAAGCCAACATTGATGCTGCACCAATGACTGGCTTATGTGGAAAGGGTCAGGAAGAACATGGTTGTACTATTTCCTCCAAACTCAATGTAGTTAGTGTCACTAGCAGCAGCAATTCCTATGAAATGTGGTCCTGTGGACCCTTCAATTGCTGATGCAGAGGATGTTGTAAATTCCAAGAAAGGTGAGGTTATAGCAGACAAGGACAAGTTCCAGAATTTTCAAAAAGAATCAGTGGTTTTACCATTATGAAAGAAAAATATGGGCAAAAATGTCCAAACAATATTATTTTTTAAAGTAGGTAGGTTGCTTCTGGCAAATATAATTTCCAAAAGCTTCCCTCACCTTTTTCTTCAAAATAAGCATCTTACCAATAGTCTTTTCATAGGAGCCCATTTGAAGTAATTCACCAAAACATTACTTGTTTTTCGAACAGGACTTTTAGAGAGTGAAAGTCCATTTAGAGCCCCTCTTAGAAGCTGTGTCAAATGCTTCCTAAATATATAGTTGTTCTGATTCTCTATTTTTTAAATTATATTTTGAGAGGCAGGGAGGGAGTTTCCTCGTTTGTACCTTTTTGTAAGATGTTTACTATTGTGTCTTTTTATAACTAATCTTCTACCTAACCAAAAACAAATAGTATACAAATTGCATAGAGATATTCTTCATACCTTTTGTGATTTATTAGAAAAGTCTTTTTTTTTTCTTTTAGGGGGGCTGGGGTTTTGGGAGGGCTTCACCTTCTGACTTCTCTATAGTGCTTTCTGTCTATATTTGTGGGCAAGGTTACAAATTTTGCCATAAGAAAGGGATAGGGTTGTACTAATAGTGAAGTTCAACCTACACTCAATTGTTAGGATTTACAATTGTAAATTCTAATAGAATACAATCAATCCTGCTGCCATTCCCACTCAACTGTACTGCACCACTGCCACCCCTACCACAGGTGTTGTGTGTGCCTCTGCCCCTAGTCGTATAAATAACAAATAATACAAATGGAAAGCAGTCATCATCATGCATTATAAATACATATGTAAAATGCACACAAGACTACATGCTCACATGCATGCTTGAGAAAATCGACTTTGCTTCTTTGTTTCCAAGGTTGTATAATTTTTCTCTTGTTCATGATGTTCCCATTGCTAGTTTGGTGGTTTCTTCCTCTTTTCAATTGAGATAGTATTTTCATTTCTTTCAAAAATCTCAACGATTGGGAGGTTGATGAGCTTTCTTCGCTATTATCTGTTATTGAGGGTGTGTCTTTGAGACCTATGGTACAGGATAGGAGAGGGTGGCCTTTACTTTCTTTGGGTTCCTTTTCTTGTAGGACTTATTTTGATGCTTCGAGTGATGATCCTTCCTTACTTCCTTTTGGTCCCTCTAAGTTTATTTGGAAAGCTATGGTGCCCGAAAAAGTTAAGGTATTTTCTTGGTTGATGGCGCATAGAAGAATTAATAACAATGACTTGCTTTAGACAAGGATGCTTGGTATGTATCTTTCTCCTTGGTGGTGTGTGATGTGTAGCAGTGACGGCGAGTGTGTCGATTATTTAGTTTTGCATTGTCCTATAGCTAGGTTTTTATGGCATCATTTTTTTCAACTCATGGAAATGTGTTGGGTTGCTCCTTTTTCCTCTTTAGATATGTTGAAGATTTGGAGATTGAGTTTCAGGTGTTTGAGCATTTAAAGAAAGCACCCATTTTGTGGAGATGTGTAGTGGTGGCTATTTTTTGGGTGATTTCGCTAGAAAGGTATGCAAGTTTTTTGAAGATAGAGTTCATAGTGTTGAAGGGGTTTGGGATAGAGTTTGTTTGTTGGCTTCCTTTTGGGCTTCTGTTACTAGGGAATTTACAACTGAGCCTTTGTTTGTTGTTAGGGGTGATTGGGTTTTAGTTTGTGGCTCTTGAGTGGATCTCCTTCTTCTCTTTTATTTTTGTTTTCTTCTTTGTAAATAAGACATCTTGTTCTCTTTCTTGAATAAAGTTGTCGCTTATCAAAAAAATGTATTTAATGGTGTGCATCTAATATGAATTTGTTGGCATAACTGTGGTTATCTTCCTTATGTATCATCTTACCAAAAGGATAGTCTCTTCACAATATGTATTTTATTTGCACTCCCCGACAGCCCTCCGTGCTTTGTCAGCGAAGCGCGTGATGTGGGTAATGATCCAACCGCTGCTTCTATGTAGTGGCTGGCACTTCACATAATAAGAAACCAACCGCAAATGTGAGGGGTTGTGGCTGGCCCCATTTTCACTTTTTAGAATAGACAAATACACCAGCCGCTTAACTATCTATTAGTGGCTGCCCAATTTGGAACCAACCGCAAATATGATAACTAGTGGCTGGCCCATTTTTTTAAAAATCAATTTTTTTAAACCAGCATTTTTTTCCCAACATGTGTCATTTGTTAGAATACCCATATTCATTACAAATATAAACCCTAAACCCTAAAACCTATGGGTTATTATATCTGTAATGAATATGGGTATTCTAACAAATGACAAATGGCACGTGGTGGGAAAAAAATGCTGGTTTTAAAAAATTGATTTGCTTAAAAAATGGGCCAGCCATTGGTTATCATATTTGCGGTTGGTTCCAAATTGGGCAGCCACTAATAGATAGTTAAGCGGTTGGTGTATTTGTTTATTCTAAAAAGTGAAAATGGGGCCAGCCACAACTCCTCACATTTGTCGTTGGTTTCTTATTATGTGAAGTGCCAGTCACTACATAGAAGCAGCGGTTGGATCATTACCCACACCACGCGCTTCGCTGACAAAGAATAGAGGGCTGTCGGGGAGTGCTTTCCATGCGATGAAGAATGGACGTTTGATGCACTTCGTTTGGGGATTGACGGACTCGCTCATTGCAACCGGCCTATACACACACACACACACATATATACATATACAGACTTGATCCATTAAGGTTCGGACCTTAAATTAATTTGGGGTCCACTCACCATTTCTCACACAGCTGATGGTATTTTGAAAAAACAGCTATTGGATTAGATAATCTTCTTATGTATGTTATGCCCGTCAAAAAATATAGTGATCCAACAATCGATTTTCAAAATACAATCCGTGAAACACTCTAACAGTATTTACCATTGGGTGCTGCAACAACTGTTTAACAGTCTGTATGTTGAGAACCGACCGTTAGATCATTGTGATTTTTGGCAAACATGACATACATTAGAAGATTATCTAATCCAACGGTCGGTTTTTCAAAATACCAATCCCAGTGAAAAGTGGACGTTAAATTAAGCTTAAGGTCTGGACCTTAATGGATCATCTCTCTCTCTCTCTCTCTCTCTCTCTATATATATATATATATAATTTCAAGATTTCAACAATATTATTTCATTTTTTTTTTTTATTAAAATTGTTGCAAGTTATTATTATTTTTTTAGTACCCAAATTTTAGAGTTAAAAGCATAAGGTGAAACACCTCCCATCGTTACTCGTTGTAATACAATTCTTTCTAATACATATTTTTCTTAAGAACCCCCCCCTTGGTGCTCACCGCAAAAAAAAAAAAAAAAAAAAAATAAAAAATCACACCAAGGTGATGCAGGGCATTAGGTGTAAGCCTTTCAATTTTTTGATTTTTTGAAATGTCTAAAATAGAGAGAAATTTGATAAATAATAAAGGTAAAAAAAACACGAACACGTACTCATTTTTAGGCATTTTAGGACTATAATAGCATCTATTAGAATAACATCTTTATGTAGCTCCTTGTAAAAATGTTGTTGCTGTTTTTTTTTCGCCCTCACTCTATGATAAATGTGTTGGCTTCCTTGAAAAGCTCTACAGTGTGGATATTGCTAGGGATAGAGAAGACAATATATGGTGGAGGAGGCCTTCCATAGTTTGATTTTTTGGTGAAAGATTGCTATTCTTTGTTAAAAGGCACTTTGAGGGGAGTTTTTGGGGAAAACATATTTGAAGTTCCTTTGCCCCTTCAAAAGTTGCCTTTTTTGGATGGATTTCAGTGAGAAATAAGTTCTTGACCATTGACCATCTCATCTCTAGGGGTTGGTTTATCCCTAAACGGTGTTGTATGTGTAAAAATAGTGGAGAGTCGAGGATCCTTTTCTCTATTGTCCTGTGGTAGTTGAGCTTTGGGGATCTTTTTTTGTGGCATTGGGTACTATTCGGTAACTCAGGTGTTGCCAAGAACAGTGAAAGAATGCTTTCAGAGTTGGTGGTTTAAGACTATATATATGAACTGTAAACTCATTTGGAGAGCTACTCCTTTGTCTCCTTTGATGTTTGTGGAAGGAGAGATGTAAGAGAATTTTTGAAGATAGAGAGTTCAGCTGCATTCACATTAAAGAAGAGGTTTTTTAGTACACTCTTCTTTGGGCATCTCCGTTTTGGTTACGAGGAGCATCCTGTTTTTAATTTTTTTATTTTACTTCATTTATTTATATTTATATTTTTTGGATTCCTTGTTATAGTTTTCCTTTTGTATGCATCCTGTATACGAGGCTTTTAGCCTTTTTTGTGAATAATATAAATATATAATTACTTTTATAAAAAAAGGTGTTTTCTTCATTTAATTTGTTTATCTATTGAAACGTTGGAAAGACTTCATAGACTTGTTGAGGTTTGCAATTGATATGTCAATTATTGATTTCATACTCATCTTGCTTTAATTTTATCATTGGGTGTCACCTGTTGACTATTTATGTTTACTTTGTTTTATATTCTTTAGGGTTCTAAATCATGCTAATGATTTAGATATTTTATCTGATTGAATGTGTTTACATAGAATGGCACAAATGTTGTTGTGATTATTATTGATTTGTTATAGGAATCTCGAGAAGGGAGAAAGATGCTGGAATTTCGTAGAAGTCTTCCTGCTTACAAAGAGAAGGATGCATTGTTATCAGCCATTTCACAAAACCAGGTGTGACAAAGTTATAGTATTTTGTTCTTGTTGACTTGTTGTGTGGCCCCAATATACTCTGAATGTACCTCTACTTATAAAGCTTTGGATAAGAAACTATTGTGAGGACAAGCAAGATTTGTTTTGTTTATCCGTTTAAACATTTGTCTTGTTTGACAGCTAGCCTATTCCCTAAAGCTTATTAAAATTCTCTTATCACTGTCATGTTCGTAACTCTCTCATTATATAACTTGCTGTCTATCCAGTCAAATTCCCCTTAAAGTGCAAAGACAATAATTAAATTATTTAATTATACGCTCTATATGCCACCAAATAATGAGATATAACCTTTCAGTTTGAACTCCTGCAGCCATGGGACACTTTGTGCTTACCCCACTTGTTTTCAATGCCACAATCCCTCTTATTTTAGTTTGTTTATTTTATTTTAATATTTGGGTCAGTTCTGTTTTAAGATTACATTAAAAACTTCTTTGCTTATAAGAAATAATGGCAGCTCAGCTATTCTCTTGAAAAATAAAAAACTAAGAGAACTGATTAGGAATAATTTTATTTTCGAGGAAGGATTCTTCCCCCCTTGTTAAGTTTCCAACCTAAAAGCCTAAGCTTGTAGGTGGAGGGCCCAATATAGGTATATGAATCTATAGCAAGCCTTCTATTTAGGCAATGTGGGATTGAGTGGATTCTATTCTTCTACATTCCCCCTCACGTGCAGGCTCGTTTGTGCCTTGTCATGTGGATAGCCAATGCTTTGATACCATGTTAAGTTTCCAACCTAAAAGCCTAACCTTGTAGGTGGAGGGCTCAATATAGGTATATGAAGCTATAGCAAGCCTTCTATTTTGGCGATGTGGGATAGAGTGGATTCTATTCTTCTACACCCCTAAATTTCATGAGAGCAAGATTTGTAATTTCTATTTTAAACTAAAATGCTTTCTAATGCTTGACAGTCTAATTATCTGTCTCTCTAGGAAAATGGATCTCTAGAAAAGATTTTAAGTTCAATATTTTTTTTTTCCTCTGGACTGATTATTCGCTTGTTTAGTATTGCTAATTATTATAGGAGGATGCTGTCTCCTCGGGATTTATCTGTTGAATCTCTTCAATCAGTGGTCTTTAGAGACTTTGATGAATGTAATTACATGTGAGATCTTGTCTATAGTTTTTTAGAGGGGAATACTTTCAAGTCATGGAAGTGCTGAGTGGTTTTGGAGGTTCTTTTGCTGCCTATACGATTAAGAAATAATAGCTAATGCAGTTGATTCTTACTGTCCTTTGTTCTTATTCTTCTTGTTAAATATTTGTACACATGAGAGAGAGAGAGAGAGAGAGAGAGAGAGAGAGTTGCTTCGAAGGAAGTTAAAATTTAATTTAGCTCTTTTATTGCACTATTATTTTTTAGGATAAGGTAAATTTGGGAGACTTGGTTTGAAGGAAGTTATCCAATATTATTTGGATAACTTGGTTGGTAAATTTGGCCCTTTTATTACAATATTATTTTCTAAGATAAATTTGCTTACACTGAGTTATCCAAGTGTATCCTTTTGGTTATGTCCAAGCAGGGCTATAATCTGTCATGGATAATGTTGGCATGTTGTATGGACTCAAATAATAGATCTGTATGTAAGAACAGAATGTTTAAGGGGACAATAGTTATCATAATGCCATAAAATCCACTCCCTATTGCTGTTATGACTAGAATTTTTGTGTGATTTCTTTCTTAATTGTTTTATAATTGGTAGAATTTTGTATTTTACAGGTTGTTATCATCTCAGGTGAAACTGGTTGTGGCAAGACCACTCAAATTCCCCAATTCATTTTAGAATCTGAGACAGAATCTGTTCGTGGAGCCGTATGTAGTATTATTTGTACTCAGCCTAGACGAATATCTGCTATGTCTGTTTCTGAAAGAGTTGCTGCAGAGAGAGGAGAGAAGTTGGGCGAATCTGTGAGTTTCTGTCCAAACACAATTATCCAAGGATGCTTGCCCTATCCATTACTTTGCCAATAAATTTTGTCAAGAAAATTTTAGTAACATATCTGTCTCTTGGTTCCTTCTTTAAAGGTGGGATATAAAGTTCGGTTAGAGGGTATGAAAGGGAGGGATACCCACCTCCTCTTTTGCACCACAGGCATCTTATTGAGAAGATTACTAGTTGATAGAAATTTGAAAGGTATTACTCATGTTATTGTGGATGAGATTCATGAACGTGGAATGAATGAAGGTAAATTTCATTTGATCGAGGCTTTATCCTTGGGTAAGATGAAATATCATTTCTTACTGT
Organism: Hamamelis virginiana; assembly: GCA_017140935.1. Taxonomy (NCBI): domain Eukaryota; kingdom Viridiplantae; phylum Streptophyta; class Magnoliopsida; order Saxifragales; family Hamamelidaceae; genus Hamamelis; species Hamamelis virginiana. The sequence continues at coordinate 1,369,672 of JAESVK010000285.1, read as the reverse complement.
GATACTCACTTGATGCCAGATTTTCTGCTGATTGTCCTGAAAGACCTCCTTCCCCGTCGGCCTGAACTGAGGCTGATTTTGATGAGTGCAACTTTAGATGCGGAGCTTTTCTCATCCTACTTTGGTGGGGCTCCAGTTATCCACATTCCGGTAAGTTTTAGATGCCTTTGAGTCCACTGTTGAAGTCACTTGATTCCATGATTGAATAATTAAACTTTTTGATATTTATAGTTCCTTGTTTTTTCCCCCCAAATTCCATACTGGCCTTGTTATTTGTAGTTTTATCAGTGAATAATATCATTCATTGTTATGCATGAAAGGTTTTATTTTACTTAGCAACAACTTTTTGTATTACCATATGTCCATATCAGGTTCTTTTTGATGCCATAGATTTTCTACTGATAATACGCATGATCTACGTTTGTTGCTAGGTGTCACATTTTAATGCACGCATGTAGATGTGAATTTTTTCAAAGCATTTTCCTGGCGGTCATATTGGTTTTGTGAGGAAAATCTTTTTTCTAATATGGGTAACTACTAAACCTGCCACATAATTTTGTGGTTTTATGGCCTTTCTTTATTGCCCCCCCCCCCCCCTTCATCCTCCTCTCTCCCTTTGATGAGAAGCGAAATTTATTGATAGAAAGGAAGGAAAATACAAGGAAGAGGAACATATTTCCTGAAAGAAAAACACTTACAATGAAAGGAGAAAGAACACTGAAAGTGAAACAAAAACCAACAGACCCAACCAAAAGAAGGCCCACAAATGCAACGAGTAAAGAAGGTATGCCACCTGCTACAATCTTCCAAAGAAGTTGCACCACTCTTAGCCAAAAAGTTGCCCTGCCCATTACTCTTGCAGGGAATCCATTCAATTGAACCGTACAATGAGAAGAGCTTTACCACTTCCTTAAGAAAATAAGCTCACACGCAATGCGCTCCTTCCTCTTATAAATACATCCCACCAACAGTTCAACTATCACCTTCCACAAGAAAGTTGAAAAGCCTTCTCCTTTAGCCTACTTAAGAATCACAAGGTCTCAAATATTGGGCTTTTTTATTTTTTTATTTTTATTTTTATGGAAGGTAAGTAAAGTATATTAATGTTCAAAAAGGCCAAATGCTTGGTATACAAGGTGTATACAAAGAGGAGCTTTACAAAGCACAAGTATCTAAGAAATCCAAAAGAAAAAAAATTCTTCTTTTGATGCATATGCTATTTAACTCTATTGGAGTGCTAACATCAGGTGCACTTGATGCATTGGGCGACCTCATTTAGAACCAGTTGCAGAGCATATTTTGAAAAACCGACCGTTAGATTAGATAGCCCTCTTATGTATATCATGCCTGCCAAAAATGGAAGTGAATCCAACGGTTGGTTTTTGAAAAAATTTGAAAAACTGACTGGAAAAAAATGGTAACATTTTGAAAAACAAAAAAGTTACAATTTTTCATGGTGACAATTTTCAAAACAGATAGTTGGATCACAGCCACTTTTGGCAGGCATGGTATACATAAGTAGGCCATCTAATCTAACAGTCAGTTTTTCAAAATATGCTCTGCAACTGGCTCTAAATGGGGTCACCTGATGCATCTTGCATAAGTGCACATGAAGCATCTTACATCAGGTGCACCTCAAGCTGTTTAACTATAACATCCTAAAAAATCCTTTTGTTTCTCTCTTTTTGCAAGCACCGCAACAGACATAGGGAAGCCACCTCCAGATGATCTTACTGTTCTTATTTGTGGTCTTAAATCCCCACCCCTACAACATCTCTTTCACTGTCCTAGGAATCACCCAAGTAGAACCCAAAACCACCAGAAGGGAACCCCAAAGACAAACCACCACGGGCTGAACCTTCACCAAAAGGTTTTAAGAAGATGAAAATGATGTTACCGTCATGATTAGCCCAATCCAAATTTGACCTGCCTTACCTAAAGCACGACCATCAATGTTCGACTTGAAATTGCTAATTGGTGGGAGTGACCATATAGTGCTTGGGGTATTCCTACATGGAGAGGAGCTAGACACACTCTTCCAGTTTGATAAAATTAATTGAAGAGCTCTCTAACTCCTTGGAGAGGGAGGCCGTAATTGAATTAAAGATCTTTTCAATAACCTTTTCAGGAGATTATAAGAATACTAGAAGATTATTTGAGTCCTCTCTTTTCTAATGTACAAAGCAGAGGCTAAAACCATAATGCTCCAAAACCATTTTCACTTCTTTGCTCCAAAACTTGGAAAGTTGAAGGATAAGACCGTCTAAATATCACTAGGAGGACCTTGACTATTGCTGGGCTGAAGAAAAAAGCTCATAGTGGAGTGGCCAGTGGGCCATGTCACAATGGATGAACTAGTTATTAATGTTTTTCCCCCTGCTTTAAGACATATGATGCATACATGGGGAGAAATGGCCTCATTTGGTCTCCTATTTTGAAGCAGATTCCCTGCATTGGCTTTCATTTGGGCTGTAGTCTACGCCAAGGCCATAACAATTTTAGGAGAGACCTTGGTAGACCGAATCAGCTTGGCAGGAAGGAAATCATAAACATGATCGGAGGAGTCAAACGCTCTAAGGAAAGATCGATAAGAAAAAGGTTTAGAAGGATCAAGTGATCAAACTCTTTCATCTTGCATAGAAGACACAAAAGCATCTTTTGGATGCTCCCTAAAGGAGGCAAGAATTGGGATTTCATGGATCATTTTTTAAATTGAAGTCCTATGTCAAACTTTTTGAGGAGTGAATTATATCTGCTCCAAAAACATTGGTAGAATGAGTCTAAACAAAATATGGAAGTGCTCCTTGGAAGGAGTATTGCCTCATCGTAATGCATGCCAAAATAAATTTTTCGTACAAGACCATGTGACATGTAATGGCAATTATATTTTATAAGTTTGGGTAGCTTAGTCATTTAGTATCTCCTAGTATAGTAATTTTTGTATTTCCTGTTTTAATATGTTAGCAGTTTCCTAATTTTGGTATTCTTGTAAAAAAATTGATTGCATCTCTCTTATTTTTAATATGTTAATGAGAATTATTTCTTTTGCATAGTTACATCATGTAAACTTGCAGATCTTACATCAAACCTCACAAAAGGGGAATAAAAGAGGCTTTAATGGGTTGACAAGCTTCCAAAGAGAGGGGCGTGTATAGTGGCTATCAGATTTGCACCTGGCCATTAGATTGAGTCCCATAAATGCTACTGATTATAGCCTTTCAAAGACCATGTCAGCCATTATATTCAATCCCATGGATGGTATTGATTTCAGCATTCCAAAGACTCCAGGGTTTTCTTTGAAATCTCTGAAACCATTTGCCCACTAAAGACATTTTCTAGAAACCAGGTTGCCAATGCCAAGATCCCCATCTATTTTTGGAGGAAATAGTCATCTGAATGGCCACTTAGTGATCCTTACTTTGATTTCCCATGCGAGACCACTGAAAATCATACGGTATCTCTTCTGATGATCTAGCAATATCCAGAAGCATCTTGAACAGCAACATGCAACACACTGGGAGATTAGTTAGGGTAGATTCAATGAGGGCAATCGTACCTTCTAGAGAGGTGCAATTCCTTTATTAGGAAGAGGAACACTTGAACTGCTTTTCCAGCTCAGAATTCCAGAAATCAAGATTCCTGGATTACCCTCAGGGGGAAAAATTATGCTGAGGACAGCTGCCAACAAGGTAAACCAAAAAGCAGAATGAGGATCCCCTGATGAATACGGAATACCTCCAGAAGAGCTTAACAAACCTGTTCTATTGTTTCTCTTTTAACTATTATGTAGAAAATAAATTGATTCAACTTGGTAATGTTAAACCAAGGGACAGTTAGTGTTTAGTTTCAGTATCAAAGTCAAGGGATCAGGTCACTTTATTGACACTGACTTTACCTTCAATGCAATGATTATTTCTTGTTTACTAATTTTCTTTTTGACCATTCTGTTTCCTGGTGGAAAATTTTGTCCAAATGCAGAAAATGAAAACTTCATGTAATGTGAGGCTCACATTTTTTGTTTTTTTTTTGTTTTCTGGTCTAATTCAGGGATTTACTTTCCCAGTTCGCACTCACTTTCTGGAGAACATTCTTGAAATGACGGGATACAGATTGACCCCATACAATCAAATTGATGATTATGGTCAAGAAAAGATGTGGAAAATGAACAAACAAGCTCCGAGAAAGAGGAAGAGCCAAATTGCTTCTGTTGTTGAGGTATACAAATTTTGGAAGGTTACTGTTGCTTCATTGCAGAATTTTCTTCGTTATTTTCGTTTTTCTTATGTGTTTTATTTATTTTGGAAATATGTGATTAGGATGCACTCAGAGCCACTAATTTTAAGGAGAATAGCCCACAGACTCAAGAGTCTTTGTCCTGTTGGAATCCTGATTGTATTGGTTTTAACCTCATAGAACATCTTCTATATTATATATGTGAGAAAGGCAAGCCTGGTGCTGTTTTAGTTTTTATGACTGGCTGGGATGACATATGTTCTCTAAAAGATAAGCTCCAAGCTCATCCTATCTTGGGAGATCAAAACCGAGTTTTGTTGCTTACATGCCATGGTTCTATGGCCAGTTCAGAGCAGGTAATTGAGATATCTTCATTTTTTTTTTTTTTAAATCAACTTACTGTCCATGTGTTTTGGCTATGTACATGTATGCTGCTCAGTTTTGCAGTTGTTTCTACATATTATCAATTAATCAATTAATACTGCCTTATCCCAACAATTAGGGTGGGTTCATTTTGGGCTAACAATTGAAATGTTAGGTGATTAAATATCTTTCTGGTTTTTTTTTTTTTTTTTTTTCCTTTTTTTTTTTGGTTGATTTTTTTTCCTTGTTTGTTTTGATATTCTTATCCTTCCATTACCCTTGGCTTGTACCGATTTTCATAATTTCACTGGCAGTCTGGCATCATCATTTGGGTTCTATCTAGCAACGGGCAAAGAATCTCGATTTGGACTGCCATACCTTATCACTTGGTGTAGATCTTCCCAGTCCTAGGTTTCTTTTGATGTCATTAATATCGATATGTAGCTATGCATACATATATACTTATTTTTGGTAGACATGTTTTCTAGGATTCCTTTTCTTAGCATGGTTGTGCACAGAGAATCACACACACACACACACATACATATGTTCTCTCTCTCTCTCTTCCTTGTTTTTTCCTTTGAAGAATTCGGTATAGACAATCCAAGTCCTTTAAAGAATCCAGCTCTACAATTTAAATTAGGGTTAGGGTTTGCTGAAAATTGTTTCAACGACGATGTGGGATCAAAAAAGATCAAAACACTATTAATACAGTGTTATAGTAGGACTAAAAGTTAAGCAACTAAAAGGATCCAAACAACTACCATGGACATGCTTTCCCAGACCTAAAGGGCTTCTTGAATGTTGTGGGGCAATTATTCAAATGGAGGATTCGTTTTGGCACTAAACTAGAAAGTTGGAGGGCTGCAAACAAGCCGATACGCTTGTGAGCTAGCTTTGATTAGGGCTCAGCTCAAGCTCGATCATTTATTAAATGAGCCAAGCTCAAGCTTTGAGTTTAGGCTCATTTAATGGACAAGCTGAGCTTGAGCAGCCCGAAACTCGACATGTTTTAGCTCATGAGTGAACTCTTGAACAGACTCACTGGTAGGCTTGTTACCTTTTTAGTTCTGTCACTTTTTTACAATTTTGCCTTTCTTATTTTACGTTAATTGATTTGTGACTAAATTCTAATTTTATATAATTTATATGGCAAAATATAATATTATACTTTTAGAAGGGTATAGAAGCAAAAAAGCAAAGGAATGTGGAAGTTATTAAACACGTTAGACGATCAATAAAAGAAAAAGAAAAGAGGTTAAATGAGCTAGAGCTCAAGCTCAAGTAGGATTTCTGTTTAGCAACCTCTCTTTCTCTCTCCATGTGTTCTTTTCTTTTTATGTATGGCCTATACAAACAAAATGGTGAAGTAGGATTTCTGTTGCCATCCCCAACTACTTTGGATGTAGTGAAAATAATAACAACAGAGCTCTTATTTTGTTTTCCAATTTTGTTACAAGCTCAAACTTATTTTTATTATGATTTGGTGGTCCAACCACCCCCCTTCCCTCTCCCCCCCCCCAAAAAAAAAAAAAAAAAAAATTTAAATTAAATAAATAAAATTGAAATACAAGCTTTTTTTTCATAACTTCACAATCTTTGGTTTAATGGTGTAAAGAAAAATAAATTCCACATACTAATCTGTCAATTGTTTAAATAAGCTGGAAAGCTAATCATAGTCTTGTGGGTGTTTAATTTAGTTAAATTGGCAAACTTGTGGTGTTCGGCTATGTACTATGAAATTACATTTTGTATACGCAATAGCTTTAATAATTTCACATGCAATTGTTCAGCTTTAGCATCTTACTATTTTCATTGTAAAAAGGTATAAACATTTGAATTCAATGCCCAGCATTTACACACTGATGTTTTGATTGCTTTCATTACTGAATATATGTTCTTTTGACCAATATGACTTATTCCGAGATTAAATTGAATTAGTCATAAAATGATTGTTGTATCTTTATTGATTCATGACGAGGTTTCATTTGGAATGCATGTAGAGGTTAATATTTGATGAGCCTGAAGATGGAGTGAGGAAAATAGTACTTGCTACTAACATTGCCGAGACAAGTATCACAATTAATGATGTGGTTTTTGTTATTGACTGTGGAAAGGCAAAAGAGACGTCGTATGATGCACTGAATAACACTCCATGTTTGCTTCCGTCCTGGATCTCAAAGGTTTCTGCTCAACAAGTAAGGTTTTGTTCTGGTTGAAAATTTGATCTGTACAATAGAGAAAAGTATTAATTGGCAAATTCAGAAGTTATCTTTGATGAGCTTGTTAAATACACTCACTTTATCCCCCCCCCCAAAAAAAAAAGTTATATTTTTGCATTTAAAAAAAAAAAATAGTTGTCCTCCTCATATGAAGCTTTTTTGGTGTTAATAGACATATCACAGGCTACTGGAAACTGGTATTATTTATCGTTGTAGGGCTGTAGGCAGTGTTTAATGCCAATAAAATTAGTTTCTTATAACTAACAAAAAAGTAAAGATTTAAAAAAAAAAAGTAATTCTTTGATAGTTAAGGATATGTTGTGTTTGGGACCCTATTGTTGCATAGGTAGTCCCTAGCTGGTGGGGTGTGAGGGTTGACAGCCAGTATGCAAATTTTGACTGTGTTGTGTAAGCCTTTTATTTTTACATAGGTAGTCCCTAACCAGTGATGTTGAATCCTTAAAAACATGAAACATGAATTCTTTTTACTGAGGGCATATTTTTGGGAGCACTGTGCAGGACAAAAAGAAATATGGTTGAGTCCATGACAAAAATCATGATATTGGAGACATATGGCATTGGAATTTTTTTTCCCCCTGGTCTCAGGGTTGGTGTCAATTCTATAAATAGATTAGAATTGGGTGTTACAGGAGTTTGTTTGGGAATTTTGAAAACTGAATCGGGCTGGGTCCACTTCCTTTGTGCTATTTGGTTTTTATATAAACCTACTCACAGCTGGTTTGAAAAAAAATTATATTTATCCCCTGTTCTCTGCACAAGGTTGAACAGATTAATAGGAAAAAGAAACTTACCAAACCACGATTAAATTAAAAAGCTCAAACTCATCTTTAGCTGGCCAGGTTTTTACTTTTATGTTTCCCAAGCACTTACTATTATTATTTTTAATTTTTTTTCCCTAAACCTTTCTATTTCATGTAAGCACAGCCAAATGGAATTAAAAGGAATGGAAGAAAAGAATTATACTTTTTGGCCGCCTCTCCAAATTATTTCGATGTTATGCAATAAAACTTTTGACCTCAGAAGGAGTAATTATTAAATCATGTTTTGGCTTGGGTTGGCCAACCAGCTGTTTGATTTAGTTGGCCTAGTCAATGCCTGATTGATCACCTGTCTGGTTTTAAAACATTTGAGAAAATTTTGGTAATAATTTTGTATCTGTTCCTTCAAATGGAATTTGAGTTATTTGGATTTCTAGATATTTCTGGGTGACAGCTGGTTCTTTAGGTTCTATTCTTACCATTTCCTTGTCCATTTCCACTGTGTTGATGGACATATTGCCCAAGAAATGATAATAAATAAAGAAGAATTGGATAAGAGAGGAATAAGGTGTATTGCTTGCCTATTTGTTTCTTGTGAAAGGACTAAGGAAGCCCTGGATGGAGTTTCAGTAAGTTTTTTCCTATTTACATTATATTTGACTTAATGTTAGGAACTGCACTACCTTTCATGCTTGAGAGACTGTTTTCTAGTGTAGATTTGTGTTGTTTGTTTTTAGTTAAAGTGGTTTCATTGTCAACTCTTTGTCATATTTGAATTGTTTCTTGTTTTTACTACTTGATGAACTTCAGATTGTTACATAGACTAAATATATTCTCTTCTTCCATGCTTTAATTAATATGTAGAGAAGAGGAAGAGCTGGTCGTGTTCAACCAGGAGAATGTTACCATCTCTATCCAAGATGTGTATATGATGCTTTTGCAGATTATCAATTGCCAGAAATTTTGAGGACACCATTGCAGTCCCTTTGCCTGCAAATCAAAAGTTTAAAACTTGGAAGTATATCTGAGTTTCTATCTAGGGCTTTGCAGTCACCAGAGATACTTGCGGTAACGTTCAGATATTTTTTTATGACATCTTATTATATCTTTTATATGCCATATTAAGCAAATTCCGGGGAATTGCAGAGGCATCTGTTCATCACTATTCCTTGCATTTTGCTTGTCTGCCTCATATCAGATATTGTTTGTTTCACATTGTTGGTAGGTTCAAAATGCTGTAGAGTACTTAAAAATCATCGGAGCTTTAGACGAGAATGAAAATCTGACTGTTTTAGGTATGTAAAGATATATTAATTTTCTTGATTTAAAAAAAATAATATATATTTATCCATTGTGATACTCATAACTTGCAGTGTTTAAGGGTTTATAATTCGAAAAGTTAGTCTCATGTGGTTGAATCATATGACAGGACGCAACTTGACAATGCTTCCAATGGAACCGAAACTTGGAAAAATGCTTTTATTAGGAGCTATCTTCAATTGCCTGGATCCAATATTAACTGTCGTTGCTGGCCTTAGCGTTAGAGATCCTTTCTTAACTCCATTGGACAAGAAGGATGTAAGTCAGCTTCCCAATGTATTATTTATATGGTGATGACTTTCTCTGTTTGTCTTAACTGAATTCAGGAGCAAAGATTAATCTATTATTTTGATTCTCTTCGTAATTTGTACTTTGTATGATGATGACTTTATATGAATTCAGGAGCAAAGATTAATCTATTTATATGATGATGACTTTCTCTGTTTGTCTTAACTGAATTCAGGTGCAAAGATTAATCTATTATTCTGATTCTCTTCATAATTTGTACTTTGTGGCTTCTCTATTTTGTTGACAAATTGTACACTTCTTTCGAATAGTTAGTCTGATGATTGATCCTTGTTCTTTGTCTCACTTTAGTTAGTAGTTGTGTTATTACTTATATAATTTTTTGGCTGAGCTTTTGATTAGATACTACTTGATTTTATTCAATTTGATTAACTAAAGCCCACTTACGCACTATTTCTAGTTTTAAAATTATCTATAAGAAAAAAAAAAAAATTTTGATGAGATAAGGTTCTTGTGCTTGAGTTGGTGTCTATACAACATGTGGGGAAAATAAATGGTAAGGCTGATCAGTTCAAGTCATGAGCAAGTTTATTGGGGGATGGAATAGGCAACACCAACGAAAAAAGTATGCTGCTGATAAATGTAGGCACAGGGCGATGCTTTAAGGTTAGGGATTGCAGTCTGTTTTTAATAGGTAATGAAATTTTATTAAGATGTATAAGAAGTGGAAGGGGCCTAAAAACCCCTTGTAAACGCACTGTATAAAATAGACAAAACCCTAATGGATTAAACTGAAAATTTCCATGAAGTATACCTAAACCAGGTTTCAAATTCCTCTAAAACTGTTGCCTACTGAAATATAAATCTCAGCAATTCTTCAAATTAAGGAAGAAAGCTCCGTCTTAAAAAATTCTCCTGTTAGCTCGTTCTAAATGTACCATATTGTACATTGTGGAGCAGCTCTCCGACATGGTAGTCAGTAGTCACTTTCCTTCAATCCCAACTGTCCTCCATCTATGAAACAAACCCATGAACATGGCAAAAACCCACAGTACCCCGAATAGTGAAAGGATGATGGACCATAACTCACGAGCTATAGGGAAATGAAGAACTATACGGTTCGCCGACTTTGTCTTACTCTTAGACATGCAGCAGCTATTAAAGATTTCCACTTCCTACTAATCAAGTGGTGTGCTATCAAAATTTTATCCTCAGTTTCTATCCATATAAAAAAGACTACTTTGAAAGGCATCAAAGATCTCCAAATTCACCAGGAATTCTTCTCCACTCTCTAACAAAAGATTTCACAAAGAATATACTATTATTATCATCTTTCCAAATTATCTTATCAAACACCCCCTCCCCCCACCACTTTTCTCTCTTTTTTTTGTCCTCCCCTTCTCTTCACTTCTGTGGAATGTATGGTGTCAAAGAAGGAATTGAAATTTTCTAACTCGAAATCATGAAGCTTTTAACCAAATACAGTTACCCAGTTGGAGGCTACAATAGGCTTAGTGTATATAAGATTGGCTGATTGGGCCTTTTGAGATCCTGGGTAAACCAATGTTAATCCCTATAAGTTGAAGCTTCCTAGGCAACTCCAATGTGTATTGTGGTGATTCTTCAGAAGATGCAGTAAGGCATGGATGATAACTCGAGGTTGAGTTTTGTTTCTGTTTATGGAGATATTCGATCATAAGGAGCAGCCTAAAAGGCACTGACTGTGTTCTCTCTCTCTCTCTCTCTCTCTCTCTCTCTCTCACACACACACACATTTTTTATTGCTTTTGCCGTATTATGTCACTGAATTGTTCAGTTTAAGCTTCTCTCTCAGGCTGAATGTGTGGGGTTTTATTGGCTGAAAATTTACTTTGAGATCGTGCTTGCTTTGTTTTCCTTATTTTTCTTATGCGCATAGCTTTCCATGAGACCTTTTCCTGAATATGGCCATAATTCAACTGTGACCAATCCAAAAAGATAAAGGTCACTTTTGGACTTAGTGTTAGACTGTTGTGATTGGACTTTCACTATGTCTCTTCTCCGATTGTTCTCATGTTAGTTATTTCTCCATCATATCTGTCTCTGATCTATATCAAGTATCAATATCTTTCAATATTTATTTATTTTTTCTAGTCAATAAATGCCATATAAAGGTCTTTCATGTTCACTCTAAACCTTTCCATCTATAACCTAAGTAAACCACTTCTAACATGATGGTTATTTTTTTGATCAGATAAAGTATGTTTCATATAGTTAAAGTGAGGAAAGAAGGGCCATAAAGGACCCCTGTACACTTGAGGTATACCAAAGAAACCAAAAAATAAAAAAATCTATAGCAAAAAATCACATGTAGAGAATCCAAAACGAGTTGGAAGGAGTCCAACTGTAGAGTAGCCCACGTGACGTTTATCAGTGGGCCATCTTGGTGGCGGAAGTATTAGCTGCACACCTTTTACGTTATTGGTTTATTTAGACTCTTCCTGGGCTGAGTTTTACTGAGGCCAAAGCTTCCCATTTAACAGTTCATTTTACTTTTAGGAAAACCTATTGGTTAACATTCTTCTTTTTTTTTTTTTTTTTTTTTTTTTTT